>PPKD02000020.1:0-256041 GCA_003705985.2 Tetrapisispora namnaoensis | reverse complement strand
CCACCACACTTGTAGATTAAGTGACCGGTGGTAGTAGATTTACCAGAATCGACGTGACCAATGACGACAACGTTAATGTGAGACTTCTCTTTACCCATTTTGACTGTGTTAATTTATTGTACTTTTCTGGAACCTCCGAATAATAAAAGAATTTAACATAAGAAGGCAAGATAAGAAATTAGCAGTTAAGAAATAATAGGACTATATAATTGTAAAAATATATATATATCTAGCATATTTTGTAATAAAAAAATTTTAAAAAAACAAGATTAGAGTGATACATTATATACAAATTTTTAATATTTCAAAAAAAAATTGAAAATGAAGAAAAAAATGAAAAAAAATTTAACAATTTCAAGAAAAAAATAGTTTCCCAAAAAAAATTTAAAAAATTAAAAGTTTGGTAGGAAAAATGATAGTGGGATAAAAAGAGTAAAAAGAAGAGATGAGGTGTCACTATTGTTATTGGTAGATAACTCTGTCACAAACAATTTTAGTGAATTAAAAACGTGTATGCTAATAATGTACTGTAAAAAAACTGTGTTGGTAACAAAGCATATAACAGCTGTTATTATGGACAGTTGTAACTCTCTTGAGTAACGCTCACCTTGAACAAATTTATTTATTGTATAACATAGATTAATTGATTTTAAAAGAGTTATCTATAGAAATAAATCGACAGGCTAAGGAACAGAAGGGGACCAAGCTGTTTCTTTAGACTGAAGCGTTACTTGTCTTAACCCATATATGATAAACATTATTGACTAGAGAGATATTAATGATTGGGGCTGCTTTACGGAAGGAAATAATAATTTGCGCCCGAAAACATTTTTTGAAGTTTTTAATATGTGTGGGTGTATAGTCCTGTAATTATTTGATCATGTGACATTTTTAGGCTGTCTGCGATAAGCATCAAGGTACTAAGCTAAGGCACTAAGGCACTTCTAAGGTTTGCTTTATAATGATTATTATTTTTACTATGACCTTTATATATGTACTTAAAAAATTAATAAAAAAGTCATAAATATATGCCCCTGTTTATATTGTCATTGTTTGAGTCATTAGTCAAATTTGTCGTCGTGTTAGTTTCTATGGATAGTGATGGTGAATTAGTATTACAGCGATCTAGGTTATCCAGTATATTATTCTGAATTTCCATATTTCGAATAAAAGATTCTTGTGATCTATTAGGAGCATTTAATCGAATTGTTCCCTCATTATTTTGTGAGTTACTGAAACTATTCGAAATTCTGGAATACGCTTCAGCAGTGCTATGGTACTTCGAAGATATATTCTCCCTTGATAATTTGTTTATGATGTAATTTGGAACTCTTGAAGCCCTGTTAACAAGGAACTTAATTGCCATTCTCCATTTTGGTTCATTTTCAATTATCTCCCATCTAGTTTGGTTAGAATCTCTACCATACTCAGAAAAACGAATATTATTTCCCAAGTTATTATCATTATAAGAACGAAACGAACCGTTTGCACTAATCATCTTTAGCATCTGTCTTCTGGCAAGTTCTACTAAAAAGAAGACAAAAAATATACCAAAAAATATACGCTTAACGTTGACATCATTATTCTGATGAGACGTGGGACATGCATATATACTTCTAACTTCAAACATATAAGCACAGTCATGTAAACTTCCTAGGAAATTTATCTGGGCATCAGTTTGAATCTCCCTATCACAAATGAAATTAATTAGAGTAGACCTGCGTTCTATACCGTTGGGACACATAGAACCATTTTCGTATTTTAACGTTATTTTTCTATTTACGATGCTTCTATCACCTAACAATATTGGCTTTGTACTAAACTCACCTATTGAAATATATTCTTTTGTTGAGTTATCAAAGAAATAAGCACCTGTACTATTATTTAAGGGAAAACCTGGTTCTTGCTCTTGTTTATTTGTTATTGCACTTGAACAGACACTTAAAGTATAATTTGTGTAAGTGCGTGGATTGTCATAAAACCAACCTTTCACTAGCCATCTTGTCTTTGAACTTATCGGTGGATTCTTTTTATTTTTTCCTTTACCGACATCAGGATAACCTCTTTTTTTGTTTGGGGTTGGTGTTAATTGTGATAAATCAATATATGATTCAGTTCTATGGTTTATCAATGCACAAAACAAATCATGTTCTCCGTCGTCCAAATTGCCACTTAACTCTGAATTGAAGCCAAATACAGGCAGTAAAAGAAAATTCAGGAACAATAAAAGTTTCATTTTAAATTACTCTTCTTGGAGTAAATATACTTTATATTGAAGGATATTCGAACACACCGTTTCAATAATATATCTATTGTTCAGTTTACATTAACCAAGTATCATCTTTTAATAGTGACTTTAAAATATTATCATACAGCTCATTATGTCACGTGGTAAATAATATGTAATGTTAGACACCAGACTTCGATCGATAGACATTGCCAACTGTGTGAAGCTTAATTGAGAAAGCGACACAGATCATAAAAATAGAATTATGTAAATATCTATAGAGATTGTAACGGTATGTGAGTAGAGTTTAAACAACAAGATTCACGAATCACACTTATTTGTAAAGACAAATATCGATATATAAGCGAAAAAAACTCGAGCAGCACAAAGAGCTCATTATACTGTAACGCAAGAACAAAAGCTATCACTAGGTATTGTTAATAACTATTACTAATCAGGATACTTCCCTTGCTCTTGACGCTGCTGTAAACCGTAACAATATAATATTAAAGTCAAACCATCACAGCAATAGTGTATACATAAAATGTAGTGTTTTTGGCAAACCTATTTGCCTTTTAATAATACATATTAGGTACGAACATAACAACTAAACTGGCTTTTCTGAACGCTTCAATGCATTGTTGGATTTAAATTGCTGTAATAATAAAAATAAAACTTTATAAATTGACTATAGTGTCACCTAACTGATTACCTATTATAGAAGTAGCGCTAACTCCAAGTTAAAACTCTGTTGATCCCTGATACGAAAAAATGTAAACCTCAAAGAAATGTCCCAAAGCTTCTTTAAAATTCAGGAAAACAATTTTTTCATAATTTATTTTTCGTAAATTTGTAGTTGAGACAAATTTGCTGAAAAGATTTTTTGTAGCCATTGTTTGTCGATAGGAAGAAGTATTAGTGGTTGGGTGAGATGGCTTGTTGTTTACAGATTATTATGATTTCAGAAAGTTATTAAGGACTTTTCAGAAGAAAACGAGTTGCTACAATGCGTTTCTGTATTCTTTATATGGATGTGTGTTCTTTTGCGCTTTTATTCCTGATACATTAAGTAATTCAACTATTAAATTTGTAGGAAATTTTGTGATAGAATAGGTTCTTCTCTTATATTGTATCTTGGGTTCTACGTCTTTATATGCCTTTAAAAAGTCATCGTGATTATTGCTGCTGTATATTTGGCGGTGGTGACATCTGAGATTTAGACATGATCTATTAAATATTAGTATTAATGTTGAAATTATTTAATATAAAATGGAGTGTTAATTTTCATTTTGAAAAAGTTCTCATTTTGTTGAAGTTTCAATTCCACTTTGTAGTTTGTTATTTTTTCTCGTTATTTAGACATATATCAGTATCGATTACTATATTCGAATAAACGTCCTCAAAATACACTTTAAATTAGAAAAAAAAATGTCTGCTTCTTTATGTCAATGTGGTCCTAACTGCAAGAACAACTGTTCTGGTGATGCTTCATGCTGTTGTGCTTCCAAGACTGCTGCTGCTGCTTCCTGTCAATGTGGTGACAGCTGTGCTAAGAACTGTGGTACTAACTGTGCCTGTGCTTCTAAGGCCGCTGTTAAATCATGTAATTGTGGTGATGCTTGCACTAAGAATTGCGGTGCTAACTGCGCATGTGCTTCCAAAAAACCGGAAGACTCATGTAAATGTGGTTCAACCTGTTCCAATAAATGTGGTTCATCATGCACATGCAGTGCCTAAATTTGTGATAAGGGCTGCTAGTTGAATGAGGTCAATTAGCAAGAATATTTTTTATTTATGTTCCTACAAAAGTGAAATGCTTATTTTTTTTTAGAAAAAACTAATTTTCAGTTAATAACATCAAGTTTACTTTTAAGGTATACAAATTTTACCCTTTATTTCAGGTCGGTTTTAGTTTAAGGTTGATATTGATAATTAATTACATAAAAGGGTTTATATTTAAATGGTAATATATATTGTATTATGTTAAAATAATCATATGTTTTCAGTTTTAATTAATTTATATACTCGCTTACTCTACATGCTTGAATTCTTAAAATTACAATATAGCATCAATTAAAGAAAGACTTAAAACTACACAAAAAAATAATATAACTCTAAGAAATACTGTAAAGGAATTATTAGAGGTTGAGAAAGCTATCATATCATTCCTCATCATTTACATTTTGTTTATTTTGGAGTTTGGTATACACTGTGGAACAGCAGAAGCATTGGGTACTCGGGTGTCAGTACTTAACTTGTTAGTGAACAAAAACATTGAATATGGCTTTAAAAATATTAAAGTGTTTTGATTAGCTGGAGTATAGTTAACTCGATTTTAATCTCGATACCGTATATTTTCATAGTAAGTTTGCCTTGCTTCTACATTCTTAATATTTTATATTTATTTATCAAAAAGTACTTTTTGCTAGGTTCATATTTTTTCAACGATTACTCAACTCAACTAATCATAAATCAATAAAAAAAAACAACCAAGTTTCAAGCCAAACTTTAAATATTCCTTAAATTCAAACTAGTAAATAATCTACATATTACGGATAATAATTTGTATTTTGTATTTAATTTATATCGAGTCCTTCATAAAAGTGCTATTATTACAATTAAAAGCTTAGCACATTTTATTCAATGACTCTTTAATATTATGACATTCATTGTTACTTAGAGAAGCATAAATTTACCTTGAGTCTAACCAATAATAAAAACCTTTTCTTGAATAGCAACAAAAATTTATTGTCAGGTATACGACTGTAAGAAATATATTTGAAATACTTTTTTCTTTTACTTCAACGTTTGTTTTAGATAATCAAACATATATGGCACATCTTTGGCAACTGTTTTTGCAATTGTGGCATTTTGTAAAAATTTAGGAACGTTACCACCTGCGTCACTGTTTGTACACATTGTCCAGACAAATTCTTCAGTTTTATAATTATATTCTATCTTCTCTACACTCACATAATAGGCTTTTGTATGATTCAAATGTTTTGTGCTCTCCTTCAAGGGTCTATCAGCCACAAGCGACACTATTAGAGAAGTTTCGAGTCCTGTCTTTTCATCGATAAAAGGTTCTACAGGGTAAACCCATTCATTAAATTCTCTTGTGTTTAAAGTTTTACCTAATTCATATTCTAAATTAACCAATACCCATCCAGATTCTGTTTTCTTCACTACATCAACTTTATTTAAAACCTCAATATATTCAACTTCTAACTCAGATCTTGTGGCCCTGTCGGTCATCACCCATTTTCCCTTTTTATCTTTCAGAACTCCAATTAAGTAATAAACTATCTTCTCATATACATGCTTTTTGATTTTATGCTTTGAAACTCTACTCATCCAGTATTCAGAATCTATATTAGTAGAATAACATTGTACACTAATACCTTTACCATCTTCCTGAAAATTCTTATCCTTGAAATTGTAACATTTGCCCTTTTTCCAACTGTCAATGACTTCTTTAGTCATATGCAAACCAGCATTTCTTATTTCACTACAATCAGTTGGCAATTCTTTCTCTTTATACGCTTTAGCAGATAAACTGAATACCGTCATTTTTGGAAATACTTCTCTAAAATTGTGCCCAGACAACTAAATTATTGATCAATTGACTTCTAAAACATCTAATCTTATATACAGCAAGGAAAGATATATATTTTTCAGACAAACATCTACTAATAAATATGCTCGTATATTGAACTTTCTTTTGTTATATATGATTTGTAATATATTAAATTTGTTCAGAGCGCCATTATTGTGCTTAAAACAAATTTCACTCAAAGTTTTACGGGCCTTTTACTAAGGACTACCTATTACATAAAGTAAGTACTTCTTCCCTTTCCATTAAAAAATAAAACAGCAATCAATTCCTTTGTTAAGATGTACTATTTGGACAACTGTTTACCTTAAATTAGAAATTCAAGGAAAATTTGTAGGCACAAACCGAAACCGTAAGACGGTTTTTAATGAGATTTTAACAGAAGATGGAAAAGAAGAAATTGGCTTTCACAGGAGTAACGACTTCCTCTATAAAGTTATATTCACATTGAAAAGGTCAAGGTACAATTTTAGCATGTTACTAAAAATCATTACTTTAGCCATAAAATAGTAAGACTTCATAAAGAAGTTTATTAGGTATAGTTGCCATATGAACTTAATGTAGTTTAACTCGAAGTCAATGCTTCAATAGTAATAATATATGTAGAATATATATATATACATATATGTTATGTGCAGTTGCAGCCGTTATTAGCCCTAACGAAATTTTTCGTCCTCCTCTCAACGAGATTTTGTGCGGTGTAAGGAGTTTTAGTCAAGCAAAAAATTTTCTGTCCACTTTCGAGGTCAAAAATTTACTATATAAATGCAGTTAATTTATGGAAAATTTTTCATAAAAATATAAATATTCTAGAGAAGTTATTGATAAAAGTATTTTTGAGAAACATTTGTGAGGTAGACCTTTCTTGTAGTTCTAGTTTGAACATAAAAGTAAAACATAGGAGGATCGATTTGAGACAAACAGTCTCATTTGCATAAAGAATTGCAGATCACAGAATGAAGACTTCAATTTTTGCAACCAGAGGGTTGCTCTGAAGTGAATCTACTGATATCAAAAATCTCACTGTTAATGTTTCTGGCTGCTATCAAAACCTAGTTGAAAAATATTTAAATGATTATAAAATTTTCCAATATACCAATTGTTCCGACTGAATAGTAGGATTTTCTATATGTCGACAACCTTTTTTTTCGTTAAGTTTCAGCCTTGTATGAAAATTTATTTTTAATTAGATTTTGGATAGAATATGTTAAAGTCTTAAGGGTTAGACAGGATGTTCTAGATTCACTTAAGTCATAATTAAGTTTTCATTTTTTTTTCTTTTTATATGATGATTATATTTGTCGACCGGGCGGACATATTAGTATCTGTGGTGAAGTAGTCTTATATTGATCTTTCTTTTGTGTACAAATTTTAAAAGGGAGTGTTAGGACATAATTGCTTCATTGCTGAGAATTGATGATTGGTCACAAGATATCTGATTTTTTTATTGTAAACACTCATATTATCAGGTGATAATAGATCATTTACAATAATTATAGACTTTACTTTTCTTTTGTAATTCGAAACTGTTCTTTATATGATGATTCTCTATATTCACACTGTACTAGATAGTTTAATTACTATTAATGACTAGATAACACAAAAAACTGATTTAATGACTCTGAATTAAAGAACAATCTTGCGCTTCGTATTTTTGGTTATACCATATTTCTAAATACTACAAAATTACCAAAAGGGCAGCCAACCTATATACATTTGGCATAAATTCTCAACAGAAGTTGCTTCTTGAATTAGAGTTTCAACTTGTCCAGGAACACTTAAAACCAATCCATCTCTAGAGTCAATGCCTCGAATTTTATTCCGTAAGACTTTTAGTGCTTTTTGAATGGAATAATCCATATTTCTATCGTACATAATAGTTTCAATAACGTTAACTAGCGAGACTTCATTTTGTCTCATAATCGAAACAGTTACTTCACTAGATTTTTTGAATGTACCTTCAGTGCCCATAATACCGAGTGCATCAAATAAATTTTGAGTCAATCTGAAGGGGACAATTTCAGGTACTGGCAACCTCTTACCTTTTTCAAATAAGCAATCGAAATCTACATGCAATACTCTGCCGGTTTCAATATCCAATAAAATGTTCTCACAATGCCTATCACCTAAACCCAGAATATACCCAACCATAGACATCACTGCATATGATCTGGAATATTCATTTCTTGAATTGAACCAACTAATAGGATCAGGAAATGTTTCTAAAAACCACTGATGTAGAACTGGAGGAAATTTTTCTAGCTGTGTCCTATGAAAGCCCAATTTTTGATCTTGACGCACATTTTGCCATTGATCATAAAGACCTTTCAAACTGTATTTAAGTTTCATACTTTCATATTTTGTTACAAATATTGAACGCAGTGTTACAACGTTAGGAACAATTTCAATTAATCCACAGTCTTCTCTCAATGAGAGAACAGAATACGTGGTTATTCCGAGATTTCTCTTTGTTGCTTCAACTTCTTTTCCTAACATAAAATCCATAGTAGTAGCAAATTGCATATATTGGTTATCTTGTCTTACATCTTCCTTTTTGCACATTATGCCATACACCATACCATCAGAACCAATAATATTCAATTTTTTAGGCTTTTTTAGAGAAGAAAAGATCTTATAAGAGGAACCAAATTTAGCAATAGTTACTAACGAACCGAATGGTTGGTATGTTTTCATAGATTCTGAAATTAAAGGAGAAAGCATTTCCAAATTTATTCTTACTGGAACTACCATTGATGAAGGTGCCATGTTCATATTAAAGTTAAAATCTTTTTCCAGGGATCTACCTGATCTTGTAGAAGTACTTTTATGTTCTTTCAAACAAACAGTAGTGAAAGCCGATACTAATTCAGAAGATTGAATTATATTTTGTTGCGAATTTTTAGAATTTGATCCATATTTTTCCATTATATATTTCCCTCTTTTGACTCTTTCTTTTGAAGTAGAATTCAATAATACTGAAACATACCATAACATATGAGAAGGATACTCTAAAGCCAAATTTAATAATATATTCATAATTAGTTGCGATGTTATATCATGAGGATGTAAGAGTCTAGATAAAAGTTGAGTAAGAACAGAATACCAAATATATTTCGGACAACTTTGTAAAGAATTTTCAATATGTCTGCAGATATCTTCTGTTGTTTTCAGCAAAACTTCTTTTCTATGACCATCAGGCTCATTAAAAGCAGCCGTAGCGGTATCCAACCAAAATGTAACAACTTTTGGAAGTGTTTCACGAACTTTAATTGAATTTTTCTCAAAAGCTAATAAAAAGTAAGATATAGATTTATATTCTAATCTTCCGTTAGTGATATAACCTTCTGCTTTTTTTCTCTCCAATAATCGGCTATAGTACAAGCCCATAGAATAATAAGGTTTTTCCCATTGGGGGTCCAAATCTAAAACATTTCCGTACTGCTTTATAATTTGGTCCGATGAAGAGTAGTTAGATTGGTCCAGCCACTCTGTATACTTCAATAATATTATAGCCTTATCTCTAGATTCAATTGTAAGGTCATTTTCATACTTCTCATGAATTTCTTTCACTAATTTAATTGCCCTACTGTTTTCACCTTTAGTCCATAAAATTTCAGCGAATTCAAGTTCTTCACCATGCTGGCCGTATTTCAAACAACTCATTAATGATTTGCAAGATAAATCAAGCCTTGAGTTTTTTCTGCTCAACTCCGATATTTTAAAATATGACTTTGATATATCGTTTGAGGTAAAATCAATATCTCTTAAAGAATCATATGACTTTCTCATGGAAAGCAAATAATGATTTGGAACAAAATCAGCACCGACCCTTTTCATTCTAAAATCCAACAATGCCGTATTTGATTCAAACAAAAATCTATCTCTACTGTTGGATAAAATATTAACATCATAAAGACCATGTAATTTCATTAATAAATCTTGCATTTTAATGAAAGTAATTTCTCTACACGGGGCTGTAAAATGTGTTCCGATTAGCTTAAAACATTTATTAATATAGATTTTGATCTTTTCAATTTCATTTGAGTTCACAAAAGACAAAGCCTTTCCAATATTATAGCCAAGTAAAAGCTCCGGATCGCTAACAGATTTTAACGTTTCAATATTTTTTAACCATAGCTTTAAAATTTCAACATCACCAACAAGATTTGCTGATTCAATGGCCATCTTATACCATCCAACCATTTCTTTATCTATGGACATTAATGTGTTATTTATTTTTGGAGTAATATTAATTAAAACTTTAGAATAATTTTGATGGTCAAAGTCAAGCTTTAACATCTTTGAAGTAGCATATTTTTCCTCATTATAATTACCTAAACTTTCAAAACAATACTGTGCCATCTTCCAACTGTCAGAATATTGCAGTTCTTGAATTTTTGAACTCAAATTATCAGTAGAAAATGTTTTCAAAAGTCCATCAATAGAGTCAATATCACCAATTTCTTCATACGTTGTTTGTAATGAAAGAAGCAACTGTGAGTCAGTTGCTGCTGTTGACTGTTTAGAATCCCTTATACACTGTTCCAAGTAGAGAGCTGATCTTTCAAAAGAGTTAGTTTCCAATGATCTCTTAGCAAGAAGATTTGCTGGAATTGTTTCTAAAAACTGTTCTGTTCTTTTCAGCATCCTTAAAAATCTTTCTTCCTTAATAATAAAAGTTCCGTAACTATCGTTATAGTTTTGTTTAAATTGTGTCATCCATTTCTTACAATATTCTATAACATTGAAGATTGATTCGAAGCACATCTTTAAGGATTCAATCTGATAATGATTCAAACCAAATAAATCATAGTTAAATATAAACCGAAATTCAATTATCAAATTGCGCATTATTTCCTCGTATACAGATTCTGAATCAGCTTTCAAAATTATATCCATAGTAATGTAGGGAAGTAAAAAATTTGATAAGGTACCATCATCTTCTCTTATTAATGAAGAAAAAACATGTAATGGGTGATCCTCTCCAGTTCCCATTTTTAACAAATCTAACGTTAAACTTTTTATCCATATCTTAAACCCTTCCTTCACATTATATGAAGGGTACTTAAGTGGGATATATTCTTTCCAGGATTGAGCCAAGTATAGTGAAGAAAGAAGAGGATATAAAGTGGTTTTTGAAATTGTATTGAATTTATTCCATAATTTCATTTCATTTGGATAAAGTTCTGGCTTATTTATGTCCCAGGATGCAGAGCTTAAACCACAAAACTTTAAGGACTCCTGCATAACCAAAGCAACAAACAATTGCTTGCTTGGATTTTCACTCTGCCAAAAAGCAGGAACTAAAATAGTATCCAGTAACCATACGAGGAATTTAATAGTTTGTACTTCATCATTTAAATCGTATACTTTATTTTCAGATGAAAGGGATTTTCTCATATCGTAGACATTCATATCTAAAACACCTATCAATCCAATACACCTAGTACATTGTTCACTCAACAATTTATCAATTGATCTGAATTTATAGGAAGCATCAATTAACCCAGCTAGTAACAAAGTTACATTGGACTGCTTTTTAACATTAGAAAAAAAACTGTAACATCTTTCAGTTTGTTTCCTTTTCAAAAACAATTCAATATTGTTTAAAGTTTGATGAATAACGTATTTATTATTACTCTTTAAGTTACCTACAAATATAGGAACCCAATCAGTGGTACTACGAATTTTGCTTACCATTCTTGCAAATTTGTTACTTCTAACTAAAATTCCAAGTTCAGTTTTATTTACCAACGCAATCATGATAAATGGTTTGATACTCATAACTAAATTGCTTTTATCTTTTATCAAAATATCTAATATCTCATAAATTGTTGATTTTACTTTGAAATTAAAAGTGGACCAATTCTCTAATATGTAAGATATTAATGAATCGATAACTGTAGAGAGTTCTTCATCATTTAAGGAAACTACCAATAATTTCCAACATCTTAATGCACTGAATCTAACTTCATCGATTTCAGTTGCCGTTTGTAGACATATACTTATTTGAGCTAATGCAGAAATAATAGATTTTTTATTCGTATGCTTTATTAGAAATGAAATACCATTTACAACACGGACCTTCTCATAATGAGATGTTCTTCCTTCAACATCATGGATATCACAGGAGAATACTTGGAAGATACCCAATATGTTATCCTGTAACTTTTTTTGAAATTTTTCTTCACGTTGGGCATCCCAATCTTTTATATTCTTATATTTTGAACCATGCCTCTTATCTTTTTCAAAATCAGTCACCAAGTACCGAAGAGCACAGACAATTATTTTCTCATTTTCATTTCCTGAATTCTCATCAAATTCATTATTTTTGTAAAGCTTTAAAAATTCAGCTAGAGTTCTATAATCCGGTAAATA
Source organism: Tetrapisispora namnaoensis (assembly GCA_003705985.2). Lineage (NCBI taxonomy): Eukaryota > Fungi > Ascomycota > Saccharomycetes > Saccharomycetales > Saccharomycetaceae > Tetrapisispora > Tetrapisispora namnaoensis. The sequence goes on along the minus strand of PPKD02000020.1, from coordinate 243,823 downwards.
TGCACTTATATATCCTTTATCAAAGGTTGGAAGTCTATTCAAAAATAAGGATTCTAAAGTTTCCAATGAAAATAGACCATATTTTACTAGTGCTACAGCAAATATTTGTCTACTATTTTTCTCCAGCAAACCAGCTTTAACAATATTAACTCTTTCTGGGTCATTGTCCGACATAATTTTTGCGATTTCAGTGAAGGCATCACTTTTATATTGAGTAATGGCATATGGAATAATATATCTTTGATAAATATCTAGGATAGTTTTAGGTGAATAACCGAGCAGTTCTATTAGTCTTTGAAAAGTTAATTTTCGTTCGACAATATTTTTACCAATTTGTCTTAATAAAATCGGTAAAATTGGAGATAATAACTGATACGGAGTTTTATTTAATGTTTTTGCCATGCTTTTTATTTGAAATTTCATCATATTATGAACAGTGTAATCTGCTGAGTTAAAAATATCTATCAGTTTCAGTAATAATGTATCAAATATTTCATCAGAGGTAGTTAATGTGAGCTCTATCCATGTTCTGATCAATACTTCGGTTAAGTAAGCGCTTTTCTGTCCTTGCAGAAATTGAACCAAAAGTGCTGTATGCTGATCCTCTGAGTTATGCGATGCTGATATATTAAATAATGGTATTAGTTTCCCACTTAAAATTCGCAAGTATCTATCTTCACCAGTGAAGGTTTTACTCACTACTTCAAAAATATTACATGGTCCTTGTGCTATAATACTATTTTCTTCCATTTTAAATTGTGGAGGTTGATAATGAACAAATATTCTTCTCATACAAAGAAGTATACTAGCCTTAACAGAAGTCGTAAAATGCAGCGAATTAGTGTTCGTTAGATAATATTTTATCAGGATCTTATATGTTTCACAGAACTTAAATGCATCCGGTCTATCAGGTTTTATATTTTTAAAATTATTATGTGTTGCATTATCATCACAAATATCACATCGTTCCCAATTATGAAAATTTATTGACTTATTACTATTGATACTTACCTGATAGCATGTTAATAACCCTAAAATCTCAGCCCAGACAATTAATTCACTCTGTTGGTTCGTCGTTATAGATATTTTTATACGGGACAAAACTTCCTCTAATAAGCCTGTCATATCGTCTTCATATTTACCTAATATTCCAGGACCTACTTTATTTAAAGCTAATTTTAATGATGTTACTGGTTTATCAAATTGCAAATCAAACGACTTTAATATCTTTCTTCTTAAATTCTCTAATTGACTTTGATTATTACTAAATGGAGCTAGTATTTCATGTGTTCTATAATTTTTCATCAAGTCATTTTTTAAAAGCCAGATTTGATGATCTTGATCAAATTCTAATTCATTTTCTTTTGCAAATCTTCTCTTTAGATCAAACAAAATTAGCAAAATTGATTTTCTACACAAGTTATTGAAAGGAATCTCGTTAATAAAACTTTCTTCTGGTTTATTTAAATCTACCCATTTTTCTAATGGCAAGTGCTCCATAAATATAGTTAAAAACTGACTTGCAAAACTTACAGAATGGTCAATATTTCCATCCCTAATTTCAAAGTTATTTCCTATCGAATGAATCAAATATATTCTAAACAAACATTTTGCTAAAGTTTCATCGTTTTCAATTATTTTACCTTTTAATAACTCCATGAATTGATGCATAGTAGTCAAAACAAAGATTAACTTATTCGTAGAAATGTTTTTGAAATCAATACTATATTTGGTAGTTCCATCTAAAGCATAATCAGTTATCAGAGAAAAAAATAAAAGTTGCAATTGAATTACTTCTGGAATTAAAGGGCTATCTGCATCTAATTTAATAGATTTCAAAACGAATAAAACTATTCTGACAGATCTTTGAAAATAAAAATCCCAACTGTTTAATGCTTTTAATGATTCAAAAAAGGTTAAACTATCTTTAAAATTATCACTAGGCCCAGATAAAAAATATAGTAATATATATAACTCCTTTAATATTTTGTATAGTTCGTTAGCATTAACATTAAGCATCATCACACTGTCTGTTAATTTTTCTTCAATTAAATTAAGTAAGTTCAATATAAACGTAGATAGTTCTACTTTTAAAGTTGTTGAATGTAAATGTACTGTTAAGCCACACCATTCGGTTAATTTTTTTCTCAAAAACCACAGTCTTTCTTTATACATTTTAATATCTTGTTTGTTACCACTTGACAAATTTAAATTTAAACTTGCTATCTGAATAAATTGTTCCAGCAATGATATTATCCCATAATTATTAGGTTCAAATCCAGAATACTTTGAGTTTTCTATCGAAAATTGGGTCCAAAGGAGATATGGTTTTGCTCTAATTAATAAATCAATTGCTTTTACCGATTTACTAAATATTAAGTCATTGTGCTCCATAGATAAATTAGTTTTGCTGCTATTTATATCAAACGAATTTATAGCATTTTCTTTTAAGTTACTAATCAACGTGGCCATTATTTTCAGGCTTTTTTGTTCTTGTAAATTGTTTTCTGGAAGGTTAAATTTTTTACATCTGCTAAAATGGTTACTGCTTTGAAAATTCTCATCATTTCTTATATCCAACCTAGATTCATGAATAGCATGTATCAATTCATCTAGATACTTTATATGTGTTTCCATTTGTATTTAATAAATGAGGACTTGATTATGCTTGAAAAATTTAAAAAAAATACATTGACTATCAAACTAATCAATCCGCCTGGAAAGATAATATACCTTAAATAATAAAACTTCTTGATTTTTAGCTTTAATCGTAAAATGTACTTTTTTCTAGATGAAAGAAAGAGTATAATATTATCATCTATAAATTAATGGCGGTTATTTTAAGTAGTAAAAATGATATTTATTTCTTTAAACATTAATATTATCATGTAGCAGATACAAAAAAAATATTCAGAAAATCTGCACAGACAAAAAAGAGGAAAACTTCGTGTTATTGATATTTTAAGGTTTAAAAATAATGCCGGGTGACACACAAATATAGGACTCACTTATACAAATGACATGAATTACAATAACAATTTTGTATATAATGATCTTATGTACTATATACAATTATTATCAAAAATTTTATTATTTATACTTTTCTAATAATAATAATATTCATTTCTTGCTTTATATGAACTTTATTTTATATATGAATAGATAATATATCTATAAACTAAATAGGTATTTTGGTGACTGCAATAAAAGAATTGGAATTTACTAATTCAGTTAAAAAGAAAATATTATTTATTTATATTGTAACTAAGCCCTTTTGGACAAAATAAAATAATTAACAGATTATATATTTACTGAAGGAAATCTATACATGTATACAACACATTTTTATAATACTATATTTGATATTTTTTTCCAAGAGTTTAACATTTTTTTGTGTGTGTAGAGAGACTGAAAAATTCGTGTTGTTTTGGAGGTGTCAATTTTTTGAAATTCAAAAAATTAACAATTTTGAAACAACCTAAAAAGTATTATAAGAGCATAACATTCTCGTTCGTAAGAAATAAGTGGTTTTAGAGTTTAGAGTACATCCTTAAGTTTAAAAGGTAGTTATTTCGTGCAGGTGTCAAGAAAGTCAGCTCAAAAAATTGATTTTTTTATAAGAATACTGTGTTGAATCAGATTGTACATTTTAATTACTGAAGTAATTAAATTACAACTATTCGCAGTAACATGATTCAGAGCAATGTGTATGTTGGTATAAAACCTGGTTTTAACAGATTAGATGAATCGTTTTATGACGAGAGCTATTCTTCAATTCCTTCGGTAAATTTCGACTATGTTTTGTTACCAATAACAAATCAAAGGTATAGTCAAATTGCAATTAAAGCAGTAGAAGATTATAAAATATCACAGAAAGAAAATTATAATTTATACTCCGAATTAATCATACCAGAGCCAAAATTACAAGACCTCTATATTCCACCATTTAAATCAAATGCATCATTAAATAACAACGATGCTCAATATATTATGCATTTAGGTTTGTTGGCCTCCTGGTTAGATTTAGATTCTGTGGATCCTGTAATTAATGATTTCAGTTATAAAGTTTTATTAAATGAATGTAAATATGCGAGATTTTTAGGAATTAAAAAATTATTATTAGCCCCACCAAGAAACTTATCAAATTTAACCCCATATGCCCAAACTATAAATAGATTATTAAACGACGAAGTACTTACCACAGAACCTAAAATTGTTTTATCAATATCATTGCCTTTATTTGAAGATAGTGAACCATTTGCGACTTGGGAATTATGGAATACAATAAGAAAGCTATGCGAGTACAATGCATTATTAACTATTTCTCTTGCACTTCCCAGAATTAAGACACCATCATTTGTTCTAAAACGGTGGTTATGTGAACCGGTGTCCTGTTTATTGATTTCTTCTTCAATTTTTGAAAGTAACCAAAACAATTATCCAGTACTGCATAAATTTAATCAAAAAATACTGAGAGAATTTCAAAGAGTTAATGGTAATTCACAAAGTGAACAAGGTCAACTTTGTGTTATACTTCATGGTATGGAAAAATATGCTGACTATATTAGAGGTGGCTCTGTTTCATACCTTGATTACATCAACTTTTTACTTAAGAAAGAAGATAAATTAATAATGGACGAATTTAATAATGGTACAATTAATGCAACGAATAAACAAGAGAACTCTAATGTGAATTTAATAAACGAAGAAAGATGGTTGCCTAAATTAATGTCACCTTTATTGCCCAATTCCGAAAATTTAACTAATGATACCTATTTAATATTTGAAAATGATAGAACAAAATATGATCTATATCATGAAGCTATTCATCTGGCAATTCATGATAAATTAAGTTTCATCCAACGTATGAAAACTAATAATCATCAGAAATTTCAGATATTAATTGCAGGTGCTGGTAGGGGTCCACTTATCGATGAAACCTATGAGATTTTAAAATATTATAATATTTTAAATAAATGTAGAATAGTGGCAATAGAAAAAAATCCACAAGCTTTCTTATTTTTGCAGAAAAAAAAATTTGATAAATGGGTTGATTCTGTTAACTTAATACAATGTGATATGAAAAAAATTCAAAATGATATTGGCAAATTTGATCTAGTAATTAGCGAATTATTAGGATCATTTGGCTGCAACGAGCTATCACCTGAGTGTTTAATACAAATCGAAGCTAACTGCAGTCATGAAGAAACCATATTTATCCCCGAATCATATTCATCATACGTTGCACCTGTATCGATTCCCCTAATTAGACAAAAACTAGATAAAATTCCAGATGGTTTTGAAAAACCTTGGTTATTGAATAATATCCCATATTGCATTTTATCTAGTAAAATTAATAAAATATGGTCATTCCAGCATCCTTTATTAAATACAAATAACAAAGACAACAAGCATTTATTCAATAAGAGCAGTGAGAATGGTGAATTTAAATTAAAGCATAAATGTGAAATAGATGGATTGATTGGGTTTTTTAGCGCAATTTTATATAATAATATCACATTATCCACACTACCTGAAGGTTTTGCGGTAAAAAATCCACCTGATGAATATGAAAATAATACCACTAGTGATAAAAATGAATTATGTCATACGAAGAACTTGAAATCATGGTCACCAATTTTTTTCCCTGTTGCCGAACCATTAAGTATAACTGACGATACTGAACTTTCTGTGTACATTAATAGAATTTCAAATAATCAATTACAAAAAGCATGGTATGAATGGTCCTTAGAGAGTTTTATATACTTAGTAGTGTCATCATCACATAAATATGTCCCCAATGGCACTGTCAATGGAAAAGCTAGCAACTATAACACGTCGACGAATGATACTGGAAGGCCCACGACGATTGAAGGATCTTTAAATGATACCAAGGCCAGTAAAAGCCAGCAGATACCTCCAGATATTAATAAGAACAATTATTATCAAAGTACATTTGAAACGGGAGGATGGGAAAGTGTGAATGATATTCATGAATTGACAAAAAACATGAGTGAATTAAGTACAGAAAATGTGGGTAACTTGAATAAGATTAGTGCAATGTTCAATCTAAAACTTCCAACAAAGGATGATACTATCCATGAGCCAAGTTTAATTGAAGTTCACAGCACTGACGAGGAGGTCACAGAAAATATAGATTACTCAGACGAACTTGTAAATGATCTGAAGGCAACTAGTACAATTATTGACGGCAATTCGCATAAAATCGAAACGAATAAGAATAGCAGAAATACAAACTTGAACACAATAAAAACCACTACCACAAATTCACACGTAAATGCAGATGCAGATACAAGAACTTCCACAAATGCTAATGGAAATGGAAATACAAACTCTAATCAAGTAGAGGTCAATCTACGAATCAGAACAGGCGTGACAAAGTTACATAACATGAACGGCAACAAATCATTTATACCATATTAAAAAAAAAGAATGATAGTTTCTCAATTTTTTTCGCTGATACACCTTTAATGAATGCATATATACATAGACATATACGTATGTACCCACAAAAACACATTTATTTTCATAGATATCAGGTTCCTGAATCTGCAAAAATAATAAAAAATAATTAATTCAATTGTAACATATATAGAAATGGCCCAAAGCATACTATTGCGATGTTCAGATTTCGCAATACCAGGAGAACAAGATACCCAGATTTCTAACATTTCGCTAAGAGAATTGGACACGGAGCTGACCAGTGCTTTTGTGACAATGGCGGTAGCACTTTGCCCATATTGTGCGGGTTGATATTTGCAGGTCTGTTACTCTGAACCTCAACATACACGATCCGGAGCTCTAGGCAGTGGCGAAGCGAGAAAGAAAAGGGGAGGGGAAAAGAGTTCCGCGGACGAAATGAAGAGAAATGCACGAGTGAGAAAACACGTAGAATAGCAATTTTCCCACGATAATCACCCATGCAAATACCATATTCCGTCCAAGGAAAGGTCTCTGTCATGGTACATTGACAGAGCAAATACCGCAGAGGTGAGGAAAACTAAAGCTACCCCATTTTCACTATCATTCATCTCATTAAAAAATTAATCATTCCGTGATGACCTCTCTTTTCCTTTTCATTCTCCTCAACAACATTGTTACCATGAAAACAAAGTTAGTTTCCCCTATGTTTTTTTGTGAGCGGTGTCTTAAATATTGCAATAAAACAAAAAATTGGAGATTATCCAGAATTAAAGGTAGTGCTGAGATAGAGATAACGTCATTTATTTTATATTATAACAGTAGCACTTACTGTTGTCTCAAAATTAAAATGCATATAGGTGTTCTATAAGGATTTTTGAGTGTTCATGAATTGATTTACAATCTTCTCGCAATTAAAAGGCAGAAAGAACTTAAGAGTCGAAAAAATTGATAAAATATAATGTAATATAATAAACTAATTAATCAATCAGTTATTAAATGCATATATCATTAATATATATATTTATAATATACAATACTTTGTACCCTTTAGTAACGTTATTCCTTTTGTACTCAGTTCTTGTGTGATGTGTGAGAAGTGGGATAGAAAAATACAAACCGAATCATAAAACATAACTAAGGATTATAAGAAACCCTAAGAACGTCATGACAATAGAGATGTCGGCAGACACAACTTTTAAAAATACTAAAGTGTTGAAAGATGGATATTATGACCCAACTGTTGGAGACGAAGACAGAATAATTGTTGAATACATCAACAAAATTGATGATGATGATGATCAGGTAAGTTTTGGAAGTAATAAAAGTCAAACAGATTTTAATAAAGACCTGCTAATTACGGAAGTCTATACGACAAAGAGACATTTAAAAAACAGACATGTTCAATTTATTGCAATTTCTGGTGTAATTGGGACCGCCATCTTTGTTGCAATTGGTAAAGGGTTGTATAAAGGAGGTCCTGGAAATCTAATCATTTCATTTGCAATTTGGTGCATTCCAATATTATGCATAACAATGTCAACTGCAGAAATGGTATCTTTTTATCCTGTAGAATCACCGTTTTTAAGACTGGCCACAATGTGTGCAGATGACTCGTTTAGTATAATGGCTTCTTGGAATTTTTGGTTCTTGGAATGTGTGCAGATTCCTTTCGAGATTGTGTCAGTCAACACAATTATTCATTATTGGAGAGATGACTATTCTGCTGCAATACCATTAGTCATCCAAGTAGTTCTCTATATTGCAATCTCAGTACTTGCTGTAAAATATTATGGTGAACTTGAGTTTTGGTTAGCCTCTTTCAAAATTATATTGGCACTTGGTCTTTTCCTATTCACATTTATTACTATGGTTGGAGGTAATCCAAAACATGACAAATACGGGTTTAGATACTTGGCAGAAACTCCTTTTAAATCATACTTTCCCGATGGTAATGATAATGGAAGTTCATCAGCAGGCCATTTCCAAGGATTTTTAGCATGTCTAATCCAAGCAGCTTTTACAATAGCAGGTGGTGAATATATTTCCATGTTGGCTGGTGAAGTGAGATTACCCAGAAAAGTTATGCCAAGAGCTTTCAAACAGGTGTTTTGGAGATTAACTTTTATCTTTATAGGCTCTTGTTTTTGTGTTAGTATTGTTTGTTCATCAAATGATCCTTTATTAACAGCTGCAATCAATGAATCAAGACCTGGTGCTGGATCATCGCCTTATGTCATTGCTATGCAAAATTTAAAAATCAGGGTTTTGCCGGATGTAGTAAATGTTGCACTTATAACGGCTGCATTTTCAGCAGGTAATGCATACACATATTGCTCTTCTAGAACTCTATATGGTATTGCTCTAGATGGCAAGGCTCCAAAATGTTTTACCAAATGTAACAAGGAAGGTGTTCCAATATATTGTGTGCTGGTTTCTTCCTTATGGGCTTTACTAAGTCTACTACAACTAAACTCGAACAGTGCTGTTGTATTGAATTGGTTGATTAACTTAATTACTGCATCACAATTAATCAATTTTTCTTGCATTTGTGTCACTTATTTATTCTTTAGAAGAGCTTACCAATGTCAAAAGGACAAGCTTCCAAGATTACCATTTATTTCATGGTATCAACCATATACAACTTATTTTGGTCTATTTTGTTCTGTGAGCATGATGTTTGTTCAAGGTTATACAGTTTTCTTCAAAGATTTATGGGCAGTTGATGATTTTCTATTCAATTATTTAATGATATTCATTAATTTAGCAATTTACCTAGGTGTTAAACTAATATGGAGAAGAGGTAAAGATCCAATTAAGGATCCAGCAAAGGTTGATTTCGAAACTGAATTGAAAAATATTGAACAGCATGAATTAAATTTAAATTTTAATAAATTCCAATTCTACTCTCTGGATAATTATGCATAATAGATAGTAAATGTAGATTATGAACTATGTTTTAGAATAGTATAATATAAATTTTAAACGCTATGGTACTATATGAGTACAAACAAACACACATACAGATACGGATGCATATATTTATATATGAATAAAATTCTTGAATAACATATATCTAAATATTCAGAACATGAGTCCAATAAGTGACGGTGAACAGTAAATTCCGTACGGTCATGAACCTATATCTGGTTGACTAACTTTGTCATATTATTTTAAGTATTAAAGTCCTTCCAATCTAAGACATCTTTCCCAAAATTTTTAAGCATAGAATTTTTTTGCTTATTTACTAGTTTTGAGGATAAATTGGGTTCATCAAACCAATTCTTGATTATTAACTCAAGTTTATTTTCATTATTTTCAATATAACATAATAAGCCATTACTTAACTTTATCAACTGCCTTTCTATAATCCCTTTTCGGCACTGCGATTTCTCTATGTTTTCATCAAATTGTAATAGTTCATGATGGAGCTCAAGTAATTTAGAATTAGGCATGGAGAAAAGAAAATTTTTGTGGAAAACTATCAGATTGTTTTCCTTCCCCACATTCTTGGTAGAAATACTATCATCTTTATTGTTAATGTTAATTCCCATATAATTCTTATCAACACTATCAAACCAACTCCCCATTGACGTGACACCTCCAATATCAGTTATTTTTGAGATTTTTTCAAAAGAATTAGTACCAAATAATTGATCCACTCCATTTATTATCAATTGAGAAAATATATTCTCATTAGCTTGTTCAGAGTCATTAAAAATCCATGCTGGTATTGATGACTTTATTGTTTTTCGATTTTTATTAATTACAGCATATGCAAAAGACTCATTTAAATTCGATGAAAAACTTGGTTCAATTGCGGTTTCATAAAATGTCACCATGCTTTCATATAATTTAAAATTTAAATCAGAAAGATACTCATGATTCCAAATATTTTTGAAGTCTGGATCACACGGTATTATAGCCAGTACATCTTGAAAATACCAAAATAGGCAACTATACTTATCTATTTCATTATTTGTTGATTTAATATCGTTATATTTCAAATTTAAACTTTTGATTTTATAATCATATGGTAAGTGTTTATTGGCCCAGGGTGATATTAAAAATCCATGAGGAATAAGTTTATTCTCACCAAAGCCTAATTTATGATTATTATTATGATTATTATTATTATTTATGTCTTTGGCTTGACTTTTAAACATCGAAGACAATGAAAGTTTTGGAACATAATCTAACATCAATGACATGCTTTTCGATATTCCAGTGGTCACTCCCACTTCTTGAAAAGTATCATATGCAAAAGAAACAGGAAGAGTAATATTATGAAGTATATTTTTCGTTTGATTATTCAAAGTACTACCATTGTCATTATCATTGGTATCTGGTTGGACATTATCATCATCATTACCATTATTATCATTATTATCATTATTATCATTATTATCATTATTATCATTATTATCATTATTATCATTATTATCATTATTATCATTATTATCATTATTATCATTATTATCATTATTATCATCATCATCATTATTATTATTAGCATTGCCATTTTTATTGTTCGGTACAGATTGACTTGCCTCATTATTATTCATATTTTGTATATCATCACTAGAATTGGCCAATAGATCAGTATAATCACCAGAAAAACCACTATTAGATTTAGATGCATAATGTGCATTTCCAGATAAAATATGACTCGATAATACCCCGTATGTTGAATGCAAATGATATATCCAGTTTGACACATCAGCCAAATTTTCCAATTCATTTGTAAAATTTTTAACGAACCCAAAATTTTTTGTATTGTATGCATTGTTATTATTTACGCTTGGCAAATGATAAAATATGATATCTTTTATTCCTAAATAGTTTTCCTCTTGTAATAAAATATTTTGATTAATCTGTGATTCCCAAGACTTGGTTGTGTTTTCAAACTCCAAATCAGAAACTTTATAACAGTCATTATAAATACTATACCAATTTTTTTTAAAAAATGACATTTCGTTTGAAATTAAGTCTTGCCAAAATGGTATGAAATATTCATTTAAATCATTTGTTAAATCATTTAACTTTCCTTTTACTTCATAAGTTTTAAAATGGTTATATTGTAAAATGAAAAACCTATAGCATAACCACATATTAGTTAGCCAATATTTATGAGGCATCTTATCATTTGTAATTACATTTAATGCAAAAAAATAATGTTTTTCAAAATTTATAACTAATAATATGTCATTGTCACTTAATTCGATTATCTTACCTTTACCCTTATCATCACCTATTAGAGTATTTGTCAAGTTCCAAATCCCTTGCAACATACCCACATTGGTCAATTTCTCATTCAAAGAAACCTCTATCTCATTAAATGAATGGTATAATAACAATTGTTTGAATGTATCAGCTTCATTTTTTGACCTAAGAGGATTGTATATTGCTAAATAATTTAACATAATATTAATTTCTCTCTAGCCTAGTAATTATCAAAGCCATATGACTCAGGCAAATTATATCTCAATTCGTTTATTCTAAACGTTGGGAAATACATTGCTATGATTTCTAATAATGATAAAATCTTTAAATACAAACTAAATTAAAACCACACAACAATCAAGCTTCATCTTTTTTATATGTATAAGAATAAAAATAATGAATTTAAAACTATAAAAACATGATAGCGCCGCAATTTGGTTTTCTTGCCCGCCTATCATGATCACCAATTTTGAGACTAGAATATGACAACATACCAATGTTCAAAGTGAGCTTTCTAGATGGCATGTTGATACAAGAATATATATATATATATATTGAGAGAAATTGCAAGTCCATGCACATGCTCTTGAGCACATTTACAATAAACCACTGAAGACTTCAGTTATTTTCATCTTATGTAAAACCCCATGTCAAAGCACACGCATCGTGTGCACCACTTAATACAGTCAATACAACTACAACTGTTACATGTCTTACATAGCTTAATAACGGAAGTACGGCATCACGAAGCAGAATAAAAACAGCTCTCTGTTGGTTAACTTTAAGTCTATTCCATTCTTACATTTGTCTAGGAGACCGTTGGGCCAAGAAAAACCCAATTTAGTCTTTTATCTTTAAGTTGTACAACACCAAGTACACTTACCATTTTAAAATTACCTTTGCAACTATACCAATTGAATTCATTACACATTCATTTATTTATTCTTTCACATATTGGTCCTGAACTTTCAATTGCATTTGCTAGTAGGCTACTGTATGATCATGCTACAGAATCGTCATACAATTTTTGCCTGATGAAAAATTTGAAACTTCGAGATTTCGAAACCTCGAACGAAAGAAATGAACAAAAGATTATGAATTAAACGTACAAGATTCGAAATAGAACAAAATAGCAATTATTCTGTTAATCACCAGTAGACGAAATTTTGGATATGAGCGAGGTTTAACGGGATCTACTGCAGTGTCCTTTTACCTCATTGTCTTAGGTTTGGTTCATCTTTCTTTTCACTTCAATTGAACTTTCCCTGTATTCTCTGTTATTGTGTAATATGCCATTAATGTATTTTCTTATTTATAGTCTAGATTATATAAGATATCGTCATCTATTCTCGTTGCATTCTTAAAATAAGTCAGGTCTTAAGAAGTGTACTTGAAAATATAGGCTGATCTAGTGTTTACATATTAATAAAGATAACACAGAGAATTACCTGTATTTCCGTATATTAGTGTACACAACAAGTCTTTTGGATTAGTTCGTGTGATTGATTTAGAGTGTTTTGATTGATTTTTCTGTGTTTAAGATTGAACAATGAATGAAAAGGATTCAATGGGTACGAATTTATTGAATGATCATCATAATGGTTCAGCAGCACAATTACTGCCCTTCAATAAGCTCAACGAAGGTCATAATGTGTTTATGACCAACATGAATAGTAATAGCATATCAAGTTCGCCAAAGAGACAAAATTCTAATAATAATGTTGGAATCAGTAATGTAGAGGTATTGAATTTGAATAACGGTACTAGTTCGGGTGCACTAAGTAACAGCACGAAAGTGATCGAGAGTTTGCACGATCAAATAGATACAATGACAAATGCAAATGTACAATTGACTTTACAGTCTCAAAGTTTATTAAGTAAGTTAGAAAGTTCACAATCAAAAGAAATTAAGTTACAAGAACAAATTACATCGTTGAAAAATGAAAATGAAAATTTAAATCAAATCTTAAATAGAAAAACAAGAAAACTAAAAGATTTAGAACTTGAATACAATTCTTTATTCGAAACCAATAAAAGTTTGAAATTCCAAAATGAGGAGTTGAACAACAACTATGGTTCAATTAGTGAAAATGAATCCATATTGAAACAAAAGTTTGAAATGGTTGAAAATCAATATAAAACCATTTGTGATTCTCATGAATATTATAAAGAAAAATATGCCTTGGAAATTAAAAATCTTAGTGTCGAATTAGAAGATGCCAAAAAGAATCAAATTGAATTTTATGAAAATTATGAGAATGAACATAAAAATATATTAAATTCAATTTACAAATTTAATAATCTGATTAAAAATTTAAATGATTCGAATAACAACTTTAATAATGCTTTAACTCAAAAATGTAACGATGTGATCGAAAATTTAGATTTACAAAATTGGGTAGCATTATACAAACAATCTAAGGAATTAGTTGAGAGTTATGCTGAAGAAATGAATTTAACTGTTCCACAAAATTTCAAAAATTTGGTACATGATGAAACATTGTTAAAATTAGAATCTGCTGGAGATAAAATTACACAACAACAAATTAATTCAGTCAACAACACCATTGATTCATTTAATAAGTCTCATAACTCAGCAGCTAATCATGAATACACAAAACCATTAAATAACCAGGATCAGATACAATTTATAAAATTAAGAAATTCAAGTTCAGGATCTCATGGTTCAAATCCATCGGCTACAAATAACAAGAGAAGTAGTTTCTATGGAAATACAAAAACAATGTTTTCACCAACCAATTCTTCGATGCCAGGTACTTTGCCAGGTGTTAAACGGTCATCGTCTATACGAAAATTAAGCAGTAGACTCTCATCAGTGAAGATTGACAATACCCATCCAAATTCTAACAATACATCCAATCACTATGCTAGTCATTCACATAAACGTGGAGGTTCCGTATCATCATTTAATAACAACAACACTCCGAACCATCAATTTAATGCATCCCCAAGAATATCACAGTCTCATACTTTCTCAAATGATGGAAATTTCAAAGATAATATAAATTCAAATTATATTAAAAATAATAACAATTCAAGAGTATCTTCTACCAGTTCAAATTACAGGAAGAAAAGAAATAGCGCTATGTATTCTTGAAAGTATCATATTGTTTAGCGAACAATGCAATTAATATATAATCATCATATACTTTAAATCATTTCATTTGTAAAATACCTATAAGTTATAGATAAATACCTATAAGTTATAGATAAATACCTAGTTCAATTTTATCAAAGAAAAGACAATATTTTCAATGAAGATCAAGTTTTTTAACTTTTGGGGACGCATTTAGTAAGTACCCTTTGAATATTAAATAGTAAAAATTAAAATGTACCTATAAATTAAATATTCAAGGATAAGTAAGAGAACTTAAATTTGCTTGAGTTGCTATGACATTAATCGCTTATTATATTTTTAATTATATCTAGTATCGAAAATTATATACCATAAATCCAACCATAAACTGATCTATTGTTGACTAAAACAATTAATAATTAGTTTGATTCCCAGCACAACAAGTAATATGACAACGAGGAATAGATACAATGGATGCCGTGTGTCTAATATGCAATAACCAAAAGAAAGTGATGTACTGCCCACATTGTCTAAATACGTCACCTAATATATTTTTACCATTAAAGTTAAAATTATTGCTATTAAAAGAAGAGAATGAAAGGTTAAAACAAAAAGTTGATAATATCCTTGATTACGCTATAGATAGACATTCAGACCTGAGTGGAGATAAGCCGGCTTCTGAGATAAGTCATATCGAGACTAACATTGAACAGAAAATTTTATATCAAAGGTTACAGAAAGTTGATATATTAAAAATGAGAATGAGAAATAATAGAATTAAAATCAGAATAAAACAAATTTCAGAAAGGATCTATAATAGAGCAAAACTACTTGAGGAGAAAAAAATGAGTTACTTAAAAAAAACTCCTTCAAATTCAAAACCGTATTTAGATAATAGTGGATTAGATGAGACAAAGGACAAGTTGTCTCACATACGGAAGGTTTATAAATCAACAAAAGAAAGCGAGTGCCAATCTTTAATTAAGTGGTTTAATATCAAAAAACGTGATGATTCATATGAAATACAATACACAATTTGCTTTCTTCCTGTTGTATCATTGAAAAATTTCCACAGATTATCAGGTTACATTTCTATACTGTCAATTGGTAAAATGTTCCAATTTTTGATTATCTATTTAGAAATGGTTCAAATACAAACAAAGTATGACATTTCAAGAATTCTAAATACAATAAAAAACAATGAATTCCCAAATTTAGAAGATAACGATATTGCTGAATGGATATCTGTATTAATAATGATAATATTCAAAATCGGGAGAAGCAAAAATGTATTACCATTAGAATCTATGGATTTAGTTTGGCTTATAGATCAATACGATGTCGATGCATTATTTTATAATGTTATAATGAATGAGAATAAAATTATTGAATGTAGAACTTTGACTGATCAAATATGGACATTTGAAAAAATACTCAGTGTTGTATCAGATACCCTTCAATTGTCAATTAATTCTACTGCATCAATTGAAAACGACCTAAGATATAGTGGAATCATAGAAGAAGATGAAGATGTATGGTATATTGTTAGGTAAATAATTATAACATAATTAATGAATCATATCATGCTAAAGGCTAATTATATGAAAAACATATGAAAAACATATGAAAAACATATGTTTAAAAATAGGTAAATATATGTTTAAAAAATAGGTAAATTAGTAGATGCGTTTTTTTGGAATATTATTTCTTGGTTGGTTGATAAGTTTTGAGCCCATATATGTTTGCAAAAACATTATTTTGTAAATTTAGATTTTTAATGATGTTTTTTTCTAAATTGGAATTTTGAATTTTCTTAAATTGATTCATACTTGACAATCCTGAATTAAGTAATAATAATTGGTTAATATTATTTTTGGCAGTTTTCTCAAGACATTTTGACTCGTTAACACTTTGATTAATTTGATCAATTGTCGAAAAGTTTTTAAGCAACCTTGGCATTTCTCTTTGTAATATAGAACTTTCAGCTAATTGGAAAGATGAGTTTGATAATGTCACTTCTGTCATCTCTGATGAAGAAAGCCTTCTATGAGTTCTAAACTGGGATGAATGTAATTCATGTTTTGGATTTTCAAATAAACCACTTTCAAAAGTATTAATGTGTTCTGATATACTGGGTATTAGTGTAGACAGATCGGATTGAATTGAGTTGGTTTCAGCTAATAAATTTTCAGTTCCGAAGCTTTCTCTAAATTGTTCTGTTCGTAATGTCGATTGGATATCAATTAACAAACACGTAAAGTTGGACATATCATAATATTCTTGGATTTGGATCAACGATGGCAGATAATAGTTAAATTTATCATCTAGGTTAATTTCTTCCCCATTGTGATACCCACTATCTATGAGCAAAACTTCTGTTTTAACTTCAGTGAGAAAAGCTTCAAAATATTGTAAAAAAGAATCAATTGTGCTCATAACGCTATGTTCATAGTCGTCACGATTGTTAGACTCTACTATATATTTCTTTAGCAATAAAATTTCATCGTTCATAATTCTAGATTTAGTTTGAATAAATAATAATGTGAAGTATAATTTAATAAAATTCAAATTTCTACATAAATACTTCCAAATAGCATATAATAACATTACAGTCGAGTCTGTGAAGAGAAGTGACACATTTTTTAATTCATCAGTTCTTTGAAAAATATACGTTTTAATTGACCGCAGTTTCTCAAAAGAATTTTCTAACGTTTCCAAATTCGATTCAATCGTTACAACAGAGCTACAGTCATCTTTATGCCTCAAAAGTTCATTGTTTTGCTCAATTATTTCAAACGCCAACTCAAAATATCCTTGCTCGTTCTTCTTCAAATTTAGATCTTTATAACTAATCTTATTTTTAAACTTTATCAAATTTGTCATTTGCAACTTCTTTGCATAAGATGCCTTCTCTAGATATAAATTCACAGCTTCAATGTTTATAGTTGTCATTGTAAATAGACATTCTGTTGTTGTTTTTATTCACGAGTTGCTGGTAACTATTTAGCGTCAAAACAGTTATAAAATTTGTGTAAAACCCTATTTATATAGAACATCTGCCCGAAATATACTGAAGAGATCATATTAATGTACCCTACTGTTCTTCTGTAATTCTAATAAACAATATTTTGAAATATAAGATTATCAGTTTGTCGATGAGAAACAGATTCAATATCGCAGACCAGTTCAAAGAGAGTTTCGAACAAGTAAAAATCAAGATCCGAAATGCAACAACACGGGGATATCGAGCTATCAACATTGCGAATTGCTCGATTTGGACATTCCGATCTGAAAAGACGAGGTTGTGACAGGTTCCCCTGTACCAGATTATACAACACTGATACCTCACCCCCTCCGTATATACACGAATAAGAGTTTACATAAGTTAATGAAATATTCTTTGATATATGAACTATCATTAAGATACATAGCAAATTTCTGATTTTGAGGTTTGGAAGCCATTCTTGTGAGATCAGCTGCACATGGCACTGTCAGTACATAGACACAACAGATATAAAAATCTATCATTATGATTATATACTTTTATTCAAAATTGTTACAGATTTCATTTCTATCAGTTTCATTACACAACAACAACTAAGCATCAAAATTTCTGTTTTTTCTATCTAAATTGTTCACTCTTTACATTTGATGTATGGACAACATATAAAAGAACAAACAATCTTCAAAAAAACAACAAAATTCCAATCGGTAGCCAGTCCCTGTAAATATTATCCTTGAAGTACTCAATGTCTAAATGATCGATCCTTTTCAATTTCCTTATCATATAATATTTAATTATCTTGCTTTTATATTAATTATGAGTGATGACGAACTTTGGAAAGTTTTTCAACTTCGCATTATAATTTGCGATGATGCAAAAATGTTTTTGGAATTATATTGAATATTGAATTCTATATAACAATAAAATTTCAATGATTTCACAATAAGGAATTGTAGAAATGGGGAATATGAGTCAGTAGTATTTAAAGGTATACGATTTTATTACCGATTTTTATTTAACAACATATATAACTGTACATATCTATGTTGATGTATTATTTTGTATAACTCTATTAGTGCATATATATCCCAACAAAGTATTAGTTTCCGTAATCAGGAAGACGAGTGATAAAGTCTATATTTGAGGTCCATATATATTAATACTGGCTATAATGGATATTTCTTCTTGGGATTGCCATGACAGAAATGGAATTTCTGCTAAGGTGTCGAAAAATGAATTTGTCACCACTATTTTGAGTGATAATAAGAATATTGATGACAAATATGAACAACCGGAGTCATTAGTGGATTATGCTAAAAATGAAAAGAGGAATATTTTCCAAAGAGTTATCGATTCTTTCAAACCTCCCGAAAATGGTTCTTTCCATACCAGTAATTTAAAACGTTCATTGAAATCAAGACATTTGATCATGATTGCTATTGGGGGATCCATCGGTACAGGTTTATTTATTGGTTCCGGTCAGGCTCTTGCCAATGGAGGTCCTCTAGCGTTGGTATTGGGTTGGACTATTGCTGGTTCTCAAATTGTTGGTACTATACATGGTCTGGGTGAAATCACTGTCAGGTTTCCAGTTGTTGGGGCGTTTGCAAATTATCAAACGAGGTTTTTGGATCCAAGTTTAAGTTTCGTCATTTCTACCATTTATGTACTACAATGGTTTTTTGTTCTACCTTTAGAAATTTTATCTTCTGCTATTACAGTTCAATATTGGAACGATAGTATTGATCCAGTTGTTTTTGTTGCAATCTTCTATTGTGCAATAGTTTCTATCAATTTATTTGGCGTGAGAGGTTTTGGTGAAGCAGAGTTTGTTTTCTCAACGATCAAGGTCATCACAGTTACAGGTTTCATAATATTATGTATAATTTTAATATGTGGTGGTGGCCCATCACATGAATTCATAGGTGCCAGATATTGGCATGACCCAGGATGTTTGGCAAACGGATTCAGGGGTTTTTTGTCTGTTTTGATTACTGCTTCATATTCATTAGGTGGTACTGAAATGACCTGTTTGGCATCTGGTGAAACAGATCCAAAGGAGTTACCTAGCGCTATTAAGCAAGTTTTTTGGAGAATATTATTTTTCTTTTTGGTATCGTTAACATTAGTTGGTTTTTTAGTTCCTTATACTAATGAAAACTTACTAGGTGGATCTTCTGTTGACAACTCTCCTTTTGTAATTGCTATCAAGCTACATAATATCAAAGTGTTACCATCCATTGTTAATGCCGTTATTTTAGTTAGTATTTTGAGTGTAGGAAATTCGTGTATTTTTGCTTCTTCAAGAACCCTTTGTTCTATGGCTCATCAAGGCCTAATCCCATGGTGGTTCGGTTACATTGACCGTGCTGGTAGACCTTTGACTGGTATCATTATCAATTCTTTATTTGGTCTATTGGCTTTTCTAGTTAAATCGTCATCAGTCTCTGAAGTTTTTGATTGGTTGATGGCAATTGCAGGGTTAGCCACATGTATCGTTTGGCTAAGTATTAATATTTGTCATATTAGGTTTAGAATGGCTATGAAAGCTCAAAATAAGACAGTAGATGAACTAGAGTTTGTGAGTGCTGTAGGAGTTTGGGGTTCAATATATTCAGCAACAATCAACTCCCTTATTTTGATTGTTCAATTTTATATCTCATTATGGCCAATCGGTGGTTGGACGGACTCAAAGGATAGGGCCAGCAAATTCTTCCAGAACTATTTATGTGCAGTAGTTTCTTTGCTATTCTTTATCTCCCATAAAATCTATTTTAGATATAAAACTAAAAAATGGTGGGATATCACACCTTTGAAAGACATTGATTTAGATAAAGGGCGTAAGAACATTGATATCGAGATTGTTAAAGAAGAAATAAAAGAAAGGAAACAATACTTGGCAACGAAACCATGGTACATAAGGCAATTACATTATTGGTGTTAAATGACCTATCATGCAATGATTGCAATAATTCACTATTTGTTCTCTTTCCTTCATTAATCAACTTTTTTGCATAATAATAAATTTTAATTTATTACATTAATCAAACTTTCATAACAATACATACAGAATTGAATATATTTATGGAACTATTCCTAAGACACAATTAACGATAACATTGAACAATGAACAATGAAATATGCATTATTCCTACTCATTTATTTTCCGCAATAATATTAATTAATACTTCAAAATTAATAATTAACATTAATCAAAAAAATAAGCGAATATAAAATAATTTTATTAATAAGTTTTTCAATTCATAATATATAATTTACAATTCATAATATCATAATCCATATTCCATAATCCAAAATCTATTATTTATTTTATAGATCTAAAGGTATTATTAAATCATTAATGGCCTTTTAAATCTCTCATACATTATGACAAAACACTAAGGTCATTAGACACGATATAGTTACACGCTAATAATTTAAAGGAAATATCTAAACATTTAATGATGATTTAATGTTTTTTGATACCTTATTTTTGCCACTGGTTTAATTCTTTGAATTCAAATGATTTAATAGCATATAAGAATATATATATTTAATTCATAATCATAGCTTAACAAATTGTTCAATATTAGTAAAGTCAGATCTTTAAAGCATTTAAAAACTCCAACGGTGTTCACCGAAAATAAGCATGGACAAATTAAAATGTATGTATAACGGCAATTAAAACTTTCCGGGTTTACTCAGATATGTATTTTTGAACATGAAGTTTATTCGAATAGAATTTAGTTACTAACGTTTTGAAATTTAAGAAAATAAATCTTAATGCTTTTAGTTAATATTAAACATTCTGGTAAAGTATATCCCATTTTAATCAACGACAACACCACTGTCGCAGAATTAAAAAATGAAGTGGAAAAGTTGACTATGGTTCCACATTCCCGCCAAAAATATATGGTAAAAGGTGGATTAACAGATGATAGTGCCACCAATTTATCAAGCGTTTTTAAACAAGGTTCTACTGTTATGTTATTAGGTACTCCAGATGCAGATCTGATCTCTAAACCAAAAAAACAAAATAACTTTATCGAAGATTTAGCACCTGATCAACAAATGCAAAAATTAAATGACATGCCAATTGGATTTCAGAATATGGGTAATACTTGTTATTTAAACTCAACGTTACAAGCACTTTTCCGTGTTGAAGCATTGAAAGACTTGATTTTAAACTATAAAAGCGAAGACAATAATGTTAGACCAGAGGATGAATTACATCATAAAATTGTCATTGAGTTGAAGAAATGTTTTGAGGGTTTAGATGGAAAAAAATTTAAAGCTGTCATGCCTATTGTATTGTTGAGTGTTTTAAGAAAGTGTTATCCTCAATTTGCCGAACGTGATTCTCAAAGTGGGTTTTACAAGCAACAAGATGCAGAAGAATTGTTTACGCAACTATTTCAATCATTAAAAATTGTGTTTGGTGAGAAATTTAATAATAATTTTGATATTGTTTTCAAGACAACCATTAAAGATACCGCCAATGAGAACGACATTACCGTTAAGGAAAATGAAACCGACTCAAAGTTACAATGCCATATTTCCGGGACAACTAATTTTATGAAAAATGGGTTGTTAGAATCATTACATGAAACTATTGAAAAAAGATCAGATTTAACTGGCATCAATTCCACGTATTCAGTCGACAAACAAATTACAAAATTACCAAAGTATTTGACTGTACAATATGTAAGATTCTTTTGGAAAAGATCTACAAACAAAAAATCAAAGATTTTACGTAAAGTTCAGTTTCCATTTCAATTAGATGTTGCTGATTTGTTAACACCTGAATACGCTCAAGAGAAGATCAAAGTTCGTGAAGAATTAAGGAATGTTGAAAAAGAGAAACAGAATGATGAAAAAGAAATTAAGAGACGTAAATTAAATGGTGATAATTTATTTGATGATGCCGAGAACAATACAGACTCAATTGTGATGACGCCAAAAGAAAAACAAGACATGGAACTTGCTTTGATAAAGAGCCGTAGAGAACGTTGGTTAGATGAATACAAGAAACATTTCCCAAAGGACTTGCAACCAGGTGAGAACCCTTCGTGTGTTTATGAGTTAATTGGTGTCATAACTCATCAAGGTGCCAATAGTGAAAGTGGACATTATCAATCATTCATTAGAGATGAAAACGATGAAGATAAATGGTATAAATTCAATGATGACAAAGTTAGTGAATATGACAAAGAAAAAATTGAACAACTTGCCGGCGGAGGTGAAAGTGATAGTGCCTTGGTTCTAATTTATAAAGGTATGGGTTTATAAGTTTAAGTAGAGTTTTATAATTGTACATAATATGTATAGAATTGTTTAAAATAAACTTTTTAACTCAAAAACAAAACAAAATAGAAGAAATTGAAAAAATTGAAGAAATTTGATTAAGGAGAGGTGCTCTTCAGTAAATTTAATGTTTATTGATCTCTCCATCAGATAGTTCTCTATGGAGAGTTAACATATTGTCACCGTATACATTAGCAATGAAAATGGCATATATCCCATTAGCCGCACTAAATAATGTCGCAATTATTTTCATAATTCTTGATTACCGACTCTAGGTAACAAAAGATAGTAGTATTAATCCTAATTTATATTTTCAATTACTTTCAATATAAAAACTTCTTTAAAATGCACATCAAAATACAGAGCACTACAACTAAGCACTTAAAACGCAACGATCATAAACTCTCTCTCGGTAGCCAAGTTGGTTTAAGGCGCAAGACTGTAACGTGTTTAACAAAGTAATCTTGAGATCGGGCGTTCGACTCGCCCCCGGGAGACTTTAAATATTTTTGCTATTGTTTTACCTCGAATTGTTCTATTTTCCTGTCTTGTGCATGTTCCGAAATATTTTATCAATAAAACAGTGTAATATTTCCCAATTTAGAAATTGCGAATTCTTGTCAAAACAAACATGAGAATAAAATTAATAGAGTCACAAGCTTAAAAGCTTTCAAATTTAATAATAGATAAGTAAGACTACACCACAACGCACCCAAGAACAAAAAAGTTTCATTATTCTTTCTTTTTTCTGTTCTATTTTTGCGTCCTGATAATCACTAAATACAGCCTTCTCAATTGAAAACTCAGCCATCACCACAATTGTCCAAATCTACGTTACATAGATTACGTTTTTCCATCTATATTTTTATGTCTTTTCGGTGATTCAAAAAGTTGAAATTAATAGAGTGAAATGCAGCAGAATCAAACGCGAAAAGTATTATAATTTAGTGTTTTCACAAAACACGTTGTATTTTACATGTAATTACTTCACTGATAAAGTTATTTGGTGCCAACCTCCACTTCCCAAATAACTTAGTGCGGTATCTAAATATTTGTTTCTTGCTGCAACTGCAGCAAGATTATGTTTTGCAGGAGTAAATTTTCAGATGGAATTATACTCGATGGGCTTCTATGAACTTAGCCACATTTTAAAAAAAATATTCCACAAGTCATGTAATCGTTGCAAGATTTGTTGCACAAAGTGTCAAACCAGGTTGCCGAGAAATAGTAAAGTTGGGAGTTAATATACCCGTTACAGGCAAGTAAATTACTGAACGGCTATATATTTTAAGCTACGATCCTTGCAGCTGTCATGTACTGTTTTTTTTGTTGAGCACTTGCACAATTTGATCTCCATACTCGGCTTCTACTCGATCCACGTTTTTTCTAGGATTTCTTTTAGAAAATGTAACTTTGTCAATGTATCTAACTAACATGGATCATCATCTCATAGGTGTTTGCTTTATCGTTACCATTTATGTTTCGGAAAAGAAAACACATACAGCCTCTATCTCTCCAGCATAATATATTAACCTTGTCAGAGTAGTTAGCTCGATAACAATCAGTAACGGCAACGCAGTATCTTTTTGTAGTATTTAATTTTCTTTATAGACAGGACTCAGCTTCTTACTCATCTTTTACCAAAATCTTGAAGACTAACATTGTTAGTTATATAACGTATCTATTAGATTTGAATCTTACCATCCCTCTTGTTTTTTTATACTTTATATATTCATTTCTTAATTGTTATTCTATAAATACACACAAAATATATATATAAACATACATATATATATATATTTTATTGAATACTTTTTTAAATTATATTGAAGTTGAAGAGATAGTTGGTTAGATAAATATCTGTTCAAATAATTATAAGATATTTAAAACTTCCTGATAATATACTTACTTTACATATAGGGACTCGACATCCTCTAAAATTATAAAATGGCAGAAAATAAAACATCTGTCTCACTATGGTTCACCATAATATCACTATTTCACTTCGTTTCCATGGCTTTTTTAATAATATGCTGTGTTACTGCTCCTGTATTTAATAAAATCGGTATATCAAAATATAATGATTATACTTATGGTGTATTTGGTTATTGTGATGATCTAAGTGATCAATGTACTAAAGCAGCTGCTGTCTATGATCTAACTGCAATTGCAGATAGTTCTGATAATTGGAAGCTAAGCTCTTCCTCAAGAGATAAAATAGGTAAAATTTTAATTGTAACTCCAGTTTCTGCAGGTTTGAATTTCTTTTCATTTATTATTTCTAGTGTGTTCCTGATGATAATATTAATTAATAATATGAGTACCAATTTTATCATGTTGGTGTGCCATTTATTTTTTAACTTTTTAAGTTTTGCATCTGCTGCACTAGCTTGTATTATTACATTCTTATTATTTTATCCAAATACGACCTGGTGTACTTGGCTATTAATACCTGCTGCAGCTTTACCTTTGATTTCTATGCCATTAACTTTTTTGGCGCATTCATACAGCAATTCATCCTCATATAACAGTAATTCAGATGATACTGATAGTTATGAGGCTGAATTAATTAGGGTAATGGATAAAGAAGATGATTTCCAATTAAATGGCAAACCGAATAGTGATTTTGTTTTACCTGATTTTAATCAAACTGAAAAAATGACACATTCAAATTCTACATTATTAGGTAACTCTACATCAACTTTATCAATAAAGGACCAAAATATTGTTACCGAGAAAGTTATAAATAATGAACAAGAAGAAGAAAATGATTTTATCGATTCAAATGATCCAAATTTTGCATATTCAGCTATTAATGCCGATAGATTAGCAAGTAATCATGGTTCAATTAAATCCAAAGATAATAAATTTAAAATTTCAAATGTAGGTTTAAATGCTACAGATCAAAATAATAAAATGTATACACTATCCACTAGTTCAGAGGGTTCTTTCAATTTAAATGAGCGCCAGATTGATACTGAAAGTGATTCAGGATTAACTTCAGTTTCTCAAAGAGGGGTAAATCCCAATTTCATACAATTTCAACATCAACAACAACAGCAGCATCAATACGAGCAACAGAAATACCAACAAAATGCATACCAGCATCAGCAAGTTCCGCAATCTTATAATAATAATAATAGTAATACAAATAATAGAAACATGCAGCCATTCAACTCGTATCAATACACACAACAGAGAAGAGCTAATACACAAATTCAAAGAAATCCGCAATTCAATCAACCAACTCTTCATAATCCAAATTATTCAATGCAAAATGGTTACCTCCCACAACAAAGATATTACCAGCAAAATTATAGTACGCCAATAAATAATCCACCACCACCTCCAGGGTCAGGAATGTCCTCAAATCGTTATAAACCAGCCTATAAATCGAAAATGGGTAGAAATTTCCCAGGTGCATCTTCTATGAATAACTCCTATGGATTTAGATAGAATATAAATTTATTAGTGATGACTAAAAAATAATAATTATTATAATATTTTAGTATCTCTTAGGCATTACATTGTATTTTTGAATCTAATAAGATATAGAAAATAATTATGCATATCTAATACAATTTTTATGGATAGATAAAATTATATAAGAATTACCGGTACCATGTCAATGAACGGGCTCATAATATCCAGCATATCTTCATCATTTGCATTATTGCCAGCATTTAACATATCATTATTCTTTGTATTATCAATTTGGCTATCATTTATTTTATCATTGTTTGGCTTTTGAAACTGTGAATCTTCTAGTTTGCCATCAAGAGGTTTATCTTCTGTATTTATAGGATTCGGCTGAACCGGGAGTACAGGGACTGGTTTTTCAATGATGGTTGTTTTACCACCATGTGGTCTTAACATGATAAATAAAAATAAAGCTAGAACACAAAGCGATAACAATAATATGATTTTACATTTTTGAGTGTTTTTTTGATAATGTACTGCTTTGTTAATTTCTTTATCTGCCTGTTTTAGCTCTATTACCGTATTTTCTAAATTATAGTCAATTCTATCAACAATGGTACCTTGATCAATAATTAAATTTTGCATTTCCCTAAAAATGGTACTCACTTCCAAAACACCTTTTGCCAATTTTTTAATTTCTTCATCTCTTTGGTTTAAGAATTGTTGAGATGATTCAGTTTCTTTTTGGTTTTGTAATGTTTGTCTAGAATATGATTCAATATCTCTATTAGTGTCCTCTATGTTATTATTATCTTCTTCTTCTAATGTTAATAAAAAGGAAGAATTTTGTGTCATTTTTGGTATAATTGGCTTTAAATCATCCTTATTCAAAAATTTCAAATAAGAATTTTGCAACACTCTAAATTTGTTACTCTCTGTTTGAATTTGTAAAGCATACTTCTTTTGTAAATTATCGATTATCATTAATTCATCTTTTTTCAATCGCTTTCCCTTATATTGTTGTTCCTCATAAATATGTGTCAATGCTTTAATGATGTTGTAACATTTTTGGAAAAATTTTGTTATATCATAACTGATCTCCTCTATTTCATTTTCATCATGACTTTTATCTTCAAAGCCAGGTAATGCGTTTTTTCGATACAATTTACTCAACTTCAACATCATTTTTTCTATCTGTGATAAATGTAAATCTATGCTATCAGTAATTAGAATAAATTTTGGAATATGATTTCTATTTCTTTTTTTATTAGGTCTTGGATTGGCTTCAATATCCAGTAGTCCATGTTGTTCGGTGTTCTCTATAGAGTCACCTTCATCACTAGAGCCATCACTGTATATCTCAAACTCGTCATCATCTGTTGTTGTCGAAAGCCGATTAACGTGCGGGAAAGTTCTACGATATGAGAGATAAAGGTTAGTTCTTTCTCTAAACATGATCTACCTTTTAACGAATCACTATACCTTGTGGTTTCTTAATGTTATAAGTTTTTCTCAAATGTAATCCAATAATAAAACGAGTTTTGCTTTTCCACAATATATTGTAACTGGAATTTTTAACACCAAAAACACTATCTACCTTACTATAAAAGCTCTGAACAATTATCTTTTTGATCAATTGTCTATTTAGTTAAAGTAAACACACACTGAAGAATGGAGATTCCCTTACACACATCCCAATCTTTTTAAAACTGATATATCCAATACCCAAGATACTTGAAGGAAAAAAGCTTCGTATATGATGATCATAAGCGATCTTTTCCTTTTAATAAAATAAGAGTTTAAATAATACATAGAGTAATTTCCTCATAACAGCAAGCATGGAGAGCCTTTCTACTCGTATTGCTAAAATTAACAATTAGAACAATTGCTTAATTCTCGATCTTATATTCTCAACATCTGGGCAAAAGGCTGAAAAGAATCTGTGTAGTTCAATGTTACCTGAGGAGAGTCTGGCTTCTTTGGATAGAAGTGACAATGACACCAAAAGCGCCATGGAAAATTCCGGAGACTCACTGTCAGACCTGAGCCATGAATTTGCTTTGCTGAATGACAGCAAAGAAACATCAAATTCTAATATGACTGAAAATGATCAGTCAAGTATATTGAATGAAAATATATCCGGAGATGATGACAAAATAACTGGAGAGAACCAACTACTTTCGATTGACAGTACCAGCAAGAGTAGCAATAATTCCGAGTATTCTCAGAGTAATAACAACGCTATTAGTGAACCAGTTCATGATCCGATTACAGATGATGAGAATGATAACGTTTTAGATGATCAAAGGGCAATAATCAGAGAGTTACTAAAAAAGAGCGAGGAAGAAGCAAAAGAAGGTGATAAAGTTTATATAATTCCTCAATTTTGGTTCAATACATTTATTAACACAGATCTCAAAGATTCAACACAATTAAAAGCCATAAATACTAAAATAATTTGTAAAGATTACGAAAATTTTGTATTGAATGATTTTGACATATGTCCATATGTCGCACTTCCAAATAATGTTTTCTTAAAATTTATGGAATGGTATGGGCTAGATGATGTTTCTCAGCCAATTATGACATATTTGATAAAAGATGAAGAGTCTGGCCGTTTAATACCAGAGTATAACAAATGCATTTTTAGACTTCATTATTTGACAATGAATACTTCTCAAAATAAGATTCATTTTACCAACCCTAATATAAATCATCAAAATAATGTTGTATATCTACCATTATCTAGGTTATCTTCTATAAAAAACTTAATGATGAGCGTCCTAAATAAATTTTTTTCAATGGAAACACATTTAGACGTAAAAAAAACTGACTTCAAATTATGGTTAGTTAAAGATTCAGAGGAAAACCAGCATAATAGCATATTAAATTATAATTTCAGAATTGATCCATTGCAATTTTGTTCTTTAGCAAGTTTTTCAAGAATATCTATTAATTCCCCTAATGATATCTTAAAAGACATAGATCTATTTTCTGGGGACATCGTAATAGAAATCAAACATTCAAACTGTAATTATCATTGGTTGTCTAATTACTTCCATTACAATCCAATTCAAAATGGAATTGGGAACGTAGGATTGAATAATTTAGGTAATACTTGTTATATGAATTCCGCTTTACAATGTTTGGTTCATATTCCACAAATACGAGATTATTTCAGATTTGATGCTTTCAAAAATGAAATCAATTCAGACAATCCTCTAGGTTTCCAGGGAAATGTTGCAACCGCATTTTCAACATTAGTTAAGAATTTATACAAAAATCAATTTATTCCATCTGCTTCATATGCGCCATCTCCATTTAAAGTGACAGTTGGACACTACAACCATATGTTTTCTGGTTATTTCCAACAAGACTCGCAGGAATTTCTCGCATTTTTATTGGATGGACTTCATGAAGATTTAAACAGGATTAAAGACAAACCATATATTGACAAACCATCTCTCCCTGAGGGTAGTGATATCAGTGATCAAAATATTATAAGTAAATTAGCTTCTGATACGTTAGAAGCACATTTAAAAAGAAACGATTCAATTATCATTGATTTGTTCGTTGGTTTGTACATGTCAACTCTGGAATGTCCTGTGTGTGACAATACTTCTATCACATTTGATCCATATTGTGATTTGACATTACCTATTCCAGTTGAGTCACTATGGTGCTGCAAAGTAAAAATTTTTCCACAGAATTCACCACCTTGTATAATGGAGGTTGAACTTAAAAAGACAAGTACATACCAAGATTTAAAGGAATATGTTTCCAATATTGTTCAAATAGATCCCGACAGTTTGTATGGATGTGAAGTTTACAATCATCAAGTTTTTAATTATTTTGAAGCTTCGGGATCTAATTCTAGATATTTACCAATAAAAAAGCTTATATCAGATCTTGATGATATTATTTTTTATGAACTAATAATCGATCATTCCATGGATATGGTTTTTCCTGTTTTAAGTACTCTTGTTGATGAAAATTACAGGACACCAATATTGTTTGGTGTTCCTTTCTTTTTAGTTTTACCTAGAAAGGATTTAAATAATCCTGGTATTATAAGAAAAGCATTGGAGACATCATTTTCTAAAATGAGCGGGGGGTTTGGATCTTTTCCAATTTTAATGTCCAATGAGTTCAATATTGAAACAGATGGCCAACTAATAAAACAAAAATATGATATAGAATTCAATGATTTAAAAGATATTTGTAAATATGCAAATACAAGTGATAAACCAACTGACTTTTATTTTAAAATAAAAGTAATGAACATCACAGATGATAAAAGGTGCTCAAATAAGGTTTATTCCGAAACAAATGCCACTGTAAATACAACATCTGAGGTTTGGACACCAGCACCCCACATTAACTTAAGCAAGACAGTTGATATTACGTCATTATTGGATCCTATAGTTAATGATATATACGACTTCCATTCATTTTTAAAGCATGATAATGAAGAAAAAGGTTCTGAAAGTAACAATTCAGATAATCAATCAGATTATGTTGTTGACACGGTAATGAGTTCAGCCTCTGAATCAAATTTATATAGAGATAGCTCACAAGGATCTTCCATTTCTGAAGCAGATAAAAGTTGCTCGGTTAACAGGCCACCATTGTTAGATTCCAATAAAGTTATAATATGTGAATGGAATGAAAATCAGATGAATGAAGTATTTAATTTTAGTCCTAACTTAAATTGGGTGAAACCAGCGGAGATTAAAAATGTTGAGCTAGAAAAGTTGAGACAGGAAGGTAAGAATAAAGAAGCACAAAGAATAACTCTAGAAGATTCTCTTAATTTATTTGAAAAAAGAGAAGTTCTTGGTGTGAATGATTCCTGGTATTGCCCAAAGTGTAAAGACCATAGACAAGCAACAAAGCAAATTCAGCTATGGTCAACTCCAGATATTTTATCAATTCATTTGAAAAGATTTGAAACTCAAGGATCATTCAGTGATAAGATTGATGAGGTTGTTGAATTTCCAATAAATGGGCTTGATTTATCAAAATATATTGTGAATAAATCGTCTTTACAAGAACATATATATGACCTTATCGCGGTTGATAATCACTACGGAGGTCTGGGTGGAGGTCATTATACAGCATACATAAAGAATTTCATTGATAAAAAATGGTATTACTTTGATGATTCGCGTGTCTCTGAGACTGTTCCAGAAAGGAGTATTGCAGGTTCGGCTTATTTGTTATTTTATATGCGTAGAACAGAAGATGGCCTTATTGGTGGTGAAAAATTGAACGCTGCTATTAAAAAAGGCCGTGAAGAATGGGAGGCTCAATATACAGCATTCCAGACTAAACAGAACGAATTATATTCTACTAACAAAACGGAAGACGAGTTTTCTTCAGATGAAGATTCTGATGATAAGTCAGTTTTAGATGATGCATTATATCCCAAATTTAACAAAGCTAATACTCCTATAGCGAATGCAAATAGTAATGAGAATATAGATATAGAGCAAGGAACACAGAGAGATTATGATGTAGAAGTTCTTGAGGTAGGCTCATTCAAAAACTCTGGTGACAATGAAAATAAGAAAGAAGTGACTGATAATAACTCTAGTAGACGTAAGTTACGGTTAATAAACAAAAATTACACTTCTCAGGAACAGCTCTTAAATTCTCCAACTGGAAGTTCTTCTTCACCTAACTCGTATTCTCACTTAGCTAAAGCTTCATCAACTAATCTTTCTGATTCTAGTTTCGAGTCTAATAATGAAAATGTACAGTACGTTTTATAGGTAACTCATGGATAAGTATATAAATATTAATGATTATTAGACTTCATATATTCATAAAAAATTAACCGATAAATACACACCGGCATAACATAAGATATTATATATATATATATATATATATTTTTTTTTTTAAAAAAATCACTACAAGTTAATGTTATATATCACACAATACATCATCATACATTGGGATACTTTCTGCAGCACCTTTATGTTGAATGGTAATTGAGCTAGCTGTGGTTGCAAATTCAATAACTTTTTTAAGAGATATTCCCTGATATAATTGAGTTACTACAGCCCCTAAAAACGTATCACCAGCTCCCGTAGTGTCAACAACTTTAATATTACTACGAGCTGGAAAATATCCCACAGTTGGATGATCCTTTGAAGAAAACAAAACACCATGAGATCCTAAAGTTATAATTACAGTGCTTAATGAATTTTTAGTCTTGTTTAAAATAGATTTTTGAAATTTATCACACATGATTTTATACCCTTCAATAAAGTCTCTTTTAATGGCTTCTGCAAAAAAATTAGCTTCTTCTTTAGAGTAAATTGATTCAACAATTTGCATTGCCTCAATTTCATTCACTATTAAAATATCAATCAGAGACCAACTTTCTTTCTGTAATGGTTGGAAAGGTGAAGGATTGAATATGATTTGATGTTCTGGCCGATTTTTCTTCAACCAGTTCATTATGGAACAAGGGTCTGGAATTTCATGTTGAAATACAACAAATTCTCTAACGTTTGATTTTTCATTATTAAAAATTTGATTTAATTGAGCATTACCGAAAACACTTTTGCCGTTTGCACCTTCAGTTATCAATATTCTATTTTGACCTTTTTCTTCTTCCACAAGAATTGTAGCTATTCCGGTTTTAATGCCAGGTAATCTCCCGACATTAAGACAATTAACATGATTTTTTTCTAATATATTTACTAGTTCATTACCAAAACTATCTTGGCCAACGTTACCTACCATCCTTATAGAATAATCTAGACTTGGAGACTTTAATTTTGATATTGCAATTGCCTGATTTAACCCTTTTCCACCACTATGTGTTTCAAAAACGTTTGCTCTAATAGTTTCACCTGCTTCTGGTACTCTGTTTGTATATGTTACCAGGTCATAATTTAAAGAACCGACAATTGTAATACCCATTTTAACCTCTTTTTTCTATTCTTATTTGATCGATATCAAGTATCTTTGCTCAATCCGATTTATTCGTTTCTTTGCACCTAAATTAATATTGACTTGTTTAATCTTAGCTAATATATTTACTTAGTTAATAAGGTTATTGTATACTTCACTGGGGAGATTGGGAATCAATTAAAAGAAGGAATAGAAGAGTGATCTCTTTGTATAATAAATCTTAGATTCGTTTATTTCTTCCATCGCTTCAGACGAGTAGCTTGTAGCGCTTGAAAAATTTCAGTTTTAGAAGTTTATATATATATATATACATTTTGCGATGAGATCAAATAGTTAATGTCATATTGCTTAATGACTAACTTATTTTATCAAGATGTCTTGATGATGAATTGGATCGATATTGCTTATTTCATTTGTAATAATATAATTTTTTCATTACGAATCCAAAGTGTAGATAAAATAAAATATGCCTGAAAATTCTGTTGTCAATATTGTTCCTCTGTCGTTTCCAGCTGACATTATTTCACTAATTGCTCCAGAAACCTCTCTTCAGCAATACTTATCTACGTCTATAAGACCAAATTTACGTTCTCTTCAAGAGTTCAGAGATATACAGATAGAAAAAGATATTGTATCACATTATGCACACAACTTAAATTCAATAGATAATGTAACAGATCCTACAAATGAAACATTAGGGTTTAACGTACTGAAGAGTGGTAAAACAGTAGTGATCACTAATATTACTGGTGGAATTGTTGAAAATTTAGAATCAGTTTCTGATTTACAGGAAGAGATTTTGGAAATTTCAGATGAACAGTCAATGTCAAAACGACAAAACATATCCAATTATAGCTCTATTTATCCTTCAATCCTTATCGAGTCTGGTAGAAATAGCAAATTTCCTTCCGATGAAGAAATGATTATTGCTCAAAGGTTACATTCTAACATATTGCATTCCGGTTTAATACCTAAGAAAGCATTGGAGATCACTTGCGGTGTGCGTTCTGTATCTGAAGAAGGAGAAATATCAATTACATATCCTGATGAAGATGAATTAGAAAATAAAGATTTATTCACTAATATCTCCAGCCAAAAAAAATGGAATTACGTATTGTATGCTAAAATTACAGTATTTGGAAAAAACGGTCCGCTATATGACCTATGTTGGAACTCATTAATTTATGCTTTGAGGGCAACGAAACTACCAAAGGTCTTTGTTGATGAAAGGGCTTCTGACTTAAAAATGACTGTTAGAACTAGAGGAAAGAGTTTAACTGTCAGAGAAGCATATGAAGTTTTGGCTGACCCATTCAGATGTATTCCTTTAAATATATCTGAATCAAGCATAAGTTATGCATCCAACTTCGGTATTATAAACTTAGATCCTGAAGACCAACTTATTAGTGAAGTAGAAGATAAAAACATGAATAATATCGAACCAGCTGCTGTTTTATTGGCTGATATCGATACAGATATTGAAGAAAAAAATGTACGATCAACTATTTCAATTATTTCTAATGCCAAAGGTAAATTTAAAAGTTTTACTTTAGTAGGAGGCAGTGCAAAGGTTACACCAGATATGATCAAATCAGCGATAAAAATGTCTAAGAGGAGATCTTTAGATTTAAGTGAAAAAAATGTATAGATTTAATCAAACAGGAAAAAGTTTGATAAAGCTTTTTGTTTTTTTAAATTTTACTATTCAAAGTGATGCATTATATGTTTTGATCCTTCCCATGGAACATTGTATAATGTCAATATAAAATATTTATAAAGTATATAACTCATTAAAAGAGCATACATGTCAACAAACAGAAATGTTATATGCAAGCGGAATAAAATAAACTATTTTATTTATTTTTCATTTCAAAATAAAAAGTTACAAAGTATAAGTATGCTGCCTAGTTAAGTTATATATGCATCATGAAAACAATTTAGAAGATGGAGTCTAATTTTTTGTTTTTGTTCTTGTATCTGGAGATGGGGATGGGGATGGAGTTTGAACACTGCTTATGTCAACGCTAACATATTCATTCACCTTTGCAGCAACACCACCACGGGCACGCTTAACAACTCTACTTTTCTTAGTGTCCTTGCGTCTGTAAACATCGATATAAAAACCGATGAATAAGACTAAATAAGAAGAGATAATACCACAACCAGAAAAGGTTGCAGTTGGAGAACCAACACAGTCACCACAGTATGGTAAAGATGGAAAATATAAATGAACGATCTTTTGGTAGACAGCAAAATAAATGAAACTGATATCTAAAATAAATTGGATTATTTGGAATCTAGTAACCCACTCCTTCCACCAAACTCTGATACCTCTAGCAGCCAAAAAGTAGTACCAGTACATTAAAACATGAACACCCAAGTTTAACGTTATTGGAACCCAGGAAATAGAAGTAGTGCCGACCAATTGAGTGTAACATAATAAAGCAGTCGCACCATGGTGATAAGTGTGTAAAAAGGTCAACTTTTTATGTTTTAGTACCAAAAATACTGTATCAATGAATTCAATAAATTTGATAATGTAATTACAGTAGTACAATGTCACCATTGGTTGAGTCCAAGCACCAATGTTACAAATGGCATAAAATAAACCATGGTTGTAAATTATTGGGGTCAATTGTTCGATCATTAATAATAATAACATTAATGAAATTGAAGTTAAAAATAAATTGTGAAGCTGGAAAAGAAAATTTAACTTCAGAGGCTGAACATTTCTTAAAACTTCTCTACCACCAAAAATAACCAAGTAATAGGTAGCAATGGCAGCTAAAACTTGTTTCAAGTCTCCTAATGGTAATTTTTCAGGAACATATTCAAATTCAGCTGGGATGAATCTACCACCACTGATGGTAGTAGCACATTCATTAAAAATGTCCCACAAATAAATATTAAAAAAAGGACGTTCAAGGCTTGGCAAAAAACCTTGAGAACTAATAACATCAGTCAAAACAGGAGTAGCCTCCTCGATCGTAGAATTCATTTTTTGCAGTTAATACTATTAACTCTTATTCGAGATATATAGATATGTATATATGTGTACTTTTAACTTATCAATGGTGGACCACAAATCACAATAATACGAAAGTTTTCAATAATACCATAAAAGAAAATACTTCTTGAAAAGCTAGCTATATATTAAATATAAGTGTATCAATTAACATAATACTTGACAAATATTGATTCAGGAATATATCTATTAATGTTATAAACAATGTAAATATTACTCTGTGATGTTTACCATTAAAATCTTTTTCAATTGTCTTCGTCCATTCTTTTTCTCTATGCCTCAGTTTCTCTTCTGGGAACAAAAGTTTTACGCGTAAGATGTACCAAATCTGAACCGATTTTTTGTATATGCTGAACCGAGCAAATTGTAGAATTTGCATTTATTTTTATACAGCATTCTTAACTATGTAATATACCTGTTATTATCAGATATAGCCGGTTAATCGATTAAAGTATGCTGATGGGCAACAACTCTTTGAAAGACGTCTCAATTGATCATCAATAAGCAGTGATAGAGTCAATACTTTGGGATGTTATGTTGGTCGCCAAACTCGATGAATTAGCTTCCTAGAAAGACCTAGACCCCGCATTTTGTGTAGAATGGCGTGCTGTACATAGTAATGATATATTGTTAAACTCTTAAATATATGTATATGTATGTATATGTGCGTGTATGAATATGTGTGTATTTCTGAGGTGTGCTTATATCATTAGAATGTTGTTTGTATGTTAATGATTGCCTCCATACACATTATCCCAAACATTAAAAGTTCCAAATCTAATATGTTTTTGATTTTATTGCTCATCAATATTTCTCATTAACTTTCCTTGGATTGGTTATCAGAATGTTGGACAGATGAAGATGATGGTGTAGTATCTTTTGGTAGCAAGGGTGACATGTTCTCCGATGCCGAAGCAATTGCAGCTAGTGCAGCTAGAGGATCAGTATTAAAATTGAAAGTAGGCAACTGTGATGGTTGTTTCTTAGTATCAATTGTAGTAGGAGTCATAATATTCGCTTGCGTTTCAGCTGTTTGCATTTGATTTGATGACAAAACCGAAGAAACTGGCTTGGAAATTAGATTTACATCAGCGCCAGTTGATCCAGGATCGAGGCTGGGTTCATAATTAAGTAATGAAGATATCAAAGGTCTTGTATTTGTTGGAGGAGGATGTGTATCAAAAAATGTTTGATTAGGATTGGTAGTAGTTGTTGGACTTAAAGGAGGCAGGTTTGTAGTAGGGCTGGTCGCATTTACATCAGAGGTTTTTGAATTTAAAAGATCTGAAATACGGTTTGTTTGATGTGATATAGAAGAAGGCCTTGATGGTTGTAATTGTGAAGCTGTTTGGGTATCTACGTTGTATTGAGGGCTTGGTTGGAAGATAGATGGTCTATTTAATTGAATGGAAGGTAATCTTGGAGGGGGTAATGTAATGCCAGTTGCGTTGGCACTCGTAAATATGTCCTTAGGAACTGAATCTTGGGTAAAAGGTTGGGTTGCAGATGCCTGTATAGTTGAACCACTGCTGGTTCCTTCATTTTCAGAATTAGAAAAGAATCCGAGCGCAGGTTTCTGTTGTATTGGAACACCATTTTGGGAGTACATAACAGGTGTGTTTGCTGGTTGCTGACCCGACTGAATTAAAATCTGAGATTGTTGTACTGATCCTGAGCTTGTTGCATTAAGTTTTGAATCCGTATCTTCCACAATTAACTTCCAACCTTGCTGGGCTGCGTTTCTTTGGTAGTAATTCCTAACCATAGTAGTTGATTTAGTTCCTAGTGCACTTGAAATTAATATCCATTGGGAACCATATTGTTTTAATAAATCCGGGAAAAGGTTAGCTTCCTTGACACTCCAATAACTTGATTTGTGGTCGACTTGGTTTTTGAGCTTCTTTCTACTAGAAGATTCGTATAATTGATCGTCATTTTTGCTGTATTGATCATAGTTAGTAACATCTTGACTGTTCTGGAAAGGTTTCTGTTCTGTATCAGAAGTGTAACTAATCTCCTCAAAATGTCTTTTATTAGACTCTTCTATTTCTATTTTTTTGGCCTCTTCTAACTTGTGAGTTTTTGCCAGATCGTGTGGTCTATCAATAGGTAAAGTCCGAATTTTCTCGGTTACCCTATCACCAATATCGTCAGTTTTTTCAATCGTTTTAGAATGTATAGGGATTAATTTTTCTTCGAGGTTTTGTTTATCAGTAGTAGCTTCAGGTGCTATTACCTTGTCGACTCTAGAAG
Organism: Tetrapisispora namnaoensis; assembly: GCA_003705985.2. Lineage (NCBI taxonomy): Eukaryota > Fungi > Ascomycota > Saccharomycetes > Saccharomycetales > Saccharomycetaceae > Tetrapisispora > Tetrapisispora namnaoensis. The sequence goes on along the minus strand of PPKD02000020.1, from coordinate 205,129 downwards.
TGGAAGTATCATCACATGTATCCAACATAGACATATCAATAGAATGTTTATGTTTGTTAATTTCTGTCTTTGCTATAATGTCATTTCTGTTTAAAACCTCATTGGTTTGTGGTGTGAATTGTTTATTTTCATTAGTATTAGATAATTCTTCTTTAATGGAATGCTGATCCTGCTCTGTATCGACAGTAGTGTCTTCAATAACATCAGTTGTTTCATTTGATTTTTCTTTCTTCTTAGTTTTCTTTTTGGATGGACCTCCTTTGCGTTTTTTGTTCTTTTCTATTATTAATTTCTTATAATTAACCTTTTTTTTAGTGCGATAATAGTGTAATACACATTCTTCTGGTGATCTTAAATTTCCCATATGATGTGATATTTTTCCAAATTTCTTTGGGTAGGATAAATAACCTTCAACAAACAACTCATGCTCATATTCTGTAAAGTTGTCAATGCCATCAGACAAAACTCTAGAACTCCATTTATCTTTATCAGTAATCAAATTATTAACATCTTTAAATTTCATACAATGCTTTTCGATAGGATCAATTATCATCGGAGGAATGGTTGCAGCAATTTTAAAATGCTTATAGTTAGGGTCTATTTGTAATAGTACACTTTCCATATCCGTATCATCAACAAAATCTCCTCTATTTCTACGACGAGAACCTCCACTAGCTTTCTTTTGTGCTTCTTGTATTTCTTTTTCTGCTTTCATTAGTCTTTCTTCTTCTTCAGCTAATTTTTTTTTGTAAGCAATTTCTTCACTTCTAAGATTATTGCTTATGCTATCTAGTTGATCGCAAGTTCTAGACCATTTATTTTTTAATTCTATAGTTTCTTTTTTCAGTTGAAGCTTTCTCAAAAATTCATATTTCTTAGTCTTTGAAATTGAATCACTTAAAGTAGTTCTCAATGCTTGTTTATAGATAAGTTTATTTTCTTCAATAAACGGATAATCATTAATGGATTTTAAAGGAGTTTTTAGTAAATATTTCTGATCAGATATGATTTCTTTTCTTGTTTGATTTTTAAGTTCCCACAACTTAGTTTCAGCTTTCCCCATAGGAAATATACAAGCTTCGATCTTAGTAAGTGGAGCAGAATAGCCTTTTGGTACTGGTAGATTTTTTTCGACTGTTTTGAAATCTGTTTTCAATACTTTTGGATCAAAGATATAATTATAGTTCATAGATATTTGCTTTCTTATAAATTCAGCATCATAAGACTCAGATAGTTCAGTTGCCTTATCATTAATATTATTTTTAGACTCATCTTTAAAAATATCTTTAACCGATTTACTGTCATCGGTAACAATATCTTCTGTTGTTATTTTATATTTGTCATCTGCTTGTGTCCACAGAAATCCAGAATTTCTATCCAAATTTTTAGAGCTGAATAAACTACGTCTTTTAAAATTATTACCATTTGGGGCTGTTTTTGAATCTCTTCTAGTTGGAATCGGCGAAGAAGTTCCCGAATTTTCAGATTTGTATTCATTAGTTAGATGCTGGTCTTCTAATTTTTTATTTTTTGTGAGTGAACTCTTCTTTACAATATCTTCATTTGGTATAGTTTTGCTAGATTTTTCTGAAACTTTTACTGAATTTATTAAACTTGAACCCAAAGAATGAGGATTAAGTGACGGTATATAATTTTCTGCATCCTCTTTTGATTTCAACTCTGTAATATTATACTTTTCAAAATTATTCTCATGATCATCTGCAGAAGAAAAATTTTTATTAACGTGTGATGGATCTACATTATTGTTAGTTTTTAATGGAGGTGTTGATATTGGAGTGCTTAGTTGTGATTGATTAGATGCCTCTAATGAAGAAGTTAAATTAGTTACTGGGTTAGCGTTATATCGTTTTGGACTTGGGGCAACATATGATGATGCAAGACTCTTTGCAATCCTGCTGCTACCTTTCCATGAATTATTTCTTGAAGTGTTTATATTGTTAGTATTATTGAATTGATTATACTGTTTTGAATTATCATTATCGTAACTGTCATAATTTGAAATAACTGATTGATCAACAGTTGATTTTTTCAGTGGAGAATTTGCTGTTTTCCATTTATTTAGGGAAGAAAAAGAATTACGGTGCAAATTAAATTGAGAATCTTTACTCTGGTCATTATATCCTGAAACATTTGCATTAGTATTACTGTGGTAACCATAACTTGAATTTCTACTCATGATCGGGTCTGTTGATCTCGGCCTATTTCTAATGTTTACACTTGATTTATTTGATACAACTGAATTAACTCCAGTAGTGTTGTTATAATAATTAGGTTTCAACTGCGGATTATAACGGCTTCCAGAATATCTAGAAACGTTTACTGTGCTGCTGCTGTTGCTGGCTGCTTGAGAATCCGTTGTCGAAGTAAAATTACTTTGAGTAAACGCAGCTTTTTCCTCAGGATTATATCGACTGCCTATTATTCGACTCGTCGAGCTAGGCCTGCTTATTGAATTTGGGTCATATCTGGACTGTTTGGTATGGGGACCTGAAGATTCGTTTGCATTAACTGGCGTAGAACTGCCATGTGTGTTCTGATTACTACAGTACGGATATTTATTATTGGTACTGCCATTAGTACTATTGTTTGTGCCGCCGTTGTGTGAATATAAATGCATATTATTTGGATTCCCGTTACTATTCGGTTTCATTATATTGGAAGAACTATTTGAATAATAATATCGTTTGTTGTCACCGTTCTTCTTGGGCGAATTAGAAGATATCACGCTGGAATTTACCATCACTTATATAGCCAATGTATGAGTGTGCGTGTGGATGTGAACCTCGATCTACGTGTGTGTATCTTTGCTTGTGCTCGATATCGATGTCTCAATCCTAAACATATATAAATCAACGAAATCGATACAGTAAACAAACAACCAAACAACTAAATATCAATATATCGTTGTTTATTTAGTGTAATGGAATAAACTTACTTTTAGCAATATTTAGAAATATTTAAAATTCTACCTTACTAAGAAAAGAACCGACGGAAAACAAATAAGCCATTGTGACCCACCTTATAATAATAAAACTATAATACTTTAAACTGAAAAAGTATTACAATATATCAACTTATAACGAACCATAAATAATAATCATATGCCATAATACATATCCATAGAGTATGCTGTAATAGAATAAGTCTTGACGTTAATAGGCAAAACAGAGAGAAAATTCGCAGCCAGCCCTAGATTTTATGGCGTGGTGACGTATAACATGATAATTGTGCGGGTCGAAGGTTCTGTGACAGAGAGGCCGATTGTTGTAGGCTCCCGATGGTGGGTAGTGCGGGAAGGCACGTCAACAGGAACGGGTTGGAGATTCCAAAGACAGAAGCACGTTATGTGTGCTTATCGCGACAAATGTTTTCAAGTGTAAATTTAAAGTTTAGGCGAGGAGGCCGGTGGGTGGGAAGCAGCATCGCATGCAACAACATTGATCTTGGACGCAAAACATAAAAATCAGTGTAGGTAGATGCAGATTGTGGAGCCAGACGTGGCAAGTGGTCTGGCTGACTGGGAAATATTTTATTCTGTATAGAATGGTGCTATTCGGTTTGCTGTCGTTCAAAAGGCAACTCTGTCGTTTCTATTACATCACTATATACGTAGTGAAGACTGGTCGAACCGCGCAAGCACCACATGCTTCGTTGGCAGACAATCAACAGAACAACGGAATTTCGCGGCTAGTTTTTTCATTTTTTTTTCTCAAATTTTTTTGAAGCATTGTATATAAGAGAGGAGTTTTTTCAGTTTAGAAATGTTATTTCTTTTGACACTTAATGTAGTTTCTGTTACATGTCTGCCTTCTTGGAAATCAAAAACACCATCAATTGTGCATAATACTATTTAAGGATGTCTAAAGGTACGTTTAGGGGTGGATTCCTGTTTGAAACTATATCTTAGCTGTTCCTTTTAAGAGTTTTATATGCGATCAATTTACAGTATGATACTTTGAACACTGCGTGTTTTTGTTATGGCGATGTTTAGGAACGTTCGGTGTTCGTCGATGCATGTGGGTTGCTGCGGATTGCTGAATGACGAAATCTGTGATGAGGCGTTCGAGCTAGCACTGACTTCATGCCGATAAGGTGCGATTGACGCGTTACCATCCCATAGCAGCGTAGGATTCGTTGTGTTGTATGTTATAACATGCTGCAAAAGAAAATATATTTACGGTTTGTCAGGCGACACGTACAAATATTTTCTTTTGTCAATTGTCTTTAACGGATTAAATTGAAGAATATAACTGTCTTTTAAGTTGAATTTCTAGATGATACATAATTTTATATGCAATAATGTCGTTACTAACATTTAATTTTTTTAATTTGTTTTTTAGATCTATCTCAAGTTTTTGGTGTTGCTAGAATTTTCGCTTCTTTCAACGATACTTTCGTTCATGTTACTGATTTATCTGGTAAGGAAACCATTGCCAGAGTTACTGGTGGTATGAAAGTTAAGGCTGACAGAGATGAATCCTCTCCATACGCTGCCATGTTAGCCGCCCAAGATGTTGCTGCTAAGTGTAAGGAAGTTGGTATCACTGCTGTCCACATTAAAATTAGAGCAACTGGTGGTACCAGATCTAAGACTCCAGGTCCAGGTGGTCAAGCCGCTTTAAGAGCTTTAGCCAGATCTGGTTTGAGAATTGGTCGTATTGAAGATGTCACTCCAGTTCCATCCGACTCTACCAGAAAGAAGGGTGGTAGAAGAGGTAGAAGATTATGATTCGGTTATATTCATTATTGTTTTAATATCATAAGTTTAACCGTATATTTGCAACTTCACAGATACATAATTATAAACTACCAAATATATTTCTTCATAGAGTACATATACAAATATATACAAATATATACAAATAAAGTGCATTTCGAATTTTGAATGCTTTCAAATAAATCAGGACTTGTCTGCAACCCAAGTTTTTGTGCTTTTGAGTTTATTGTAATATATATTATATCGTGAAAGTTTAATATATTTCAAATGATATAGTTTTAAAATAAACTACATAAGTACATATGTATTTATTATATTAAGTGCGAATTACATAATAGAAAGAAAGAATAATTGAATGTTAAAAGTTCATTAATTATTTTCTTAATCTAGTAAACGAAACCTAAAATCTTACCAGAAACGTGCTTTCTTCTGGCTTCTTCGTGGTCCATAATACCAGCAGAAGTGGTTAAGATAACGTAACCGAATTGTCTGGCTGGTAATAAGTTTTCAGTCCACTTTTCAATGTCAGTAATCTTGACGTTGAATCTTGGGGAAATAACACCGACCTTGTTCAATCTACCATTTAATTGGATAACAATCTTACCAGATCTGTGGTCGTCAATGTATTCGAATTCACCAATGTAACCGTGCTTTTGGACGACTTGTAAGAATTTGATGATGACCTTGGAGGATGGTCTAATCATAACTTGACGCTTACCAGCCTTTTCGGCGTTGTTGATAGCGTTTAAAGCATCGGCTAAGACAGAAGTTCTAGTCATTTTTGTGGATGGTTCCTTAATTCTATACTACCAAGTAATACAATAGAGTGATAATAATGACACTTAAAAAATAAACCTCTCTTTTAAAGCACTGAGCTGCTTTAACAATAATAGATGAACACAAATAGCATAGTTGAAACCAAATATGTTAGATGTGTAGAACAGTATAGAAGATGTCAACACTTTTACAATATTGAAAAAAAACCAACACTTACGCAGTTGATGCTTTCCTACGTCGTTGATTGAAATTATATTTGTTCAGACAAGACAAACATGAGGTTAAGACTAACAAACAGTTGATACATAATTCCACATTTCTTACCAATGCGTTATTACATAGAATTTCATGCAAAAAATCATGCTTCTACCATTTTCTTATGTTATGGCTGGAAGACTTTTTTCATTACACTGGTTTTGTTTTAATTTTTCTTACTGCACCACATAAAATAAGGAGCAGACTCAGTCTACAACTTGAAAAATTCAAAAAATATATTTGAGTGACTACCAATTAATATGAAATGTACGGATGTATATATTTTTTTAAATGTTTTAAATTTGTATGAGATTTCTGGGTCTATATTTTTTATAAAGTAGACAGTGCACTGATTTAGTGTAAAAAAATTAATTGTAATTTTTTTCATTTCAGTTTTTCTCATATTTTTTTATTTTCAAAAATTTGTTATATAAAATTGCAAATTTGGTGTTCTGCCCCATTGTTCAGCTTTGTTTAATTTGCCTTGAGAAAAATTTACCTGCGAATAAGTTTTACAAAGAATTTCTTTCTAGAAGAACATTTTCTTAGACAGAAGTCTGTCTAATTACACTAAATTTATGACTATGTCTTTGTAAAATTATTGGCTGGCTCTTTTAACAATTCTGAGAAAATGATCTCTAAACAGACTATGGGTTCTTTCTAGAATATTTCTGTGGTTTTCTTACCTTCTTGTACGGTAACTAAATATTGAAGCTGCCGTGAATTTGCAGTTCAGAATATCTTAGAATTTAATGTTAAAGGTTTGCGAATGAAATTCATTTGCAGTAAAGTTAATAAATTCTCTTTTTGGGAGGGGCAAACTTATGGTTACACACAATAAGTTTAGAATAATATACTATATTGTTTATATTGTATTTATACTTTTAATCCACTTGTCTATATCAACATATCTATCTATATATATGTTTGCATATATAAATTAGTCTCTTTGCTGTTATTAATATCTTCTCTTTTTACTGAAATCTAAAAAACCAGGATAGCTTAAAGAAACAAAGATGCCAGTATGTTATAAATGAGATTTTAATGCACATCACATGTGCAATGAGAACAAACATTGATATGAAATATCGAGAATTAGTGTTAATTCGTTTTAAATTTAGTAAGCAGAGCTTTGGTAAGAATCTAGAAAATTTTTAAAACCTCTATGTTAGTGATTGATAGAAAATAAATATTTTTTGAACACTATGAAGATAGCTGATGCAATTGAGCACGTCCAAAGAACAACGAATGCTCTTTATTTAGTTATGAAGCTAAGAGAACTGAAGGTCAACTTTATAGAAGAATGTTTCTTAGTTATAATCCTTTGATAGTTGAGTGCATTTCTAACTGAAGTACTGGTATAGTGTTTTAATTATACAGAAAGGATATTTAAAGAACTTTTACTACTGTCATTTGATTTCATCTATGATTCTAGCCAGGCTTGTGAACTACATGATCAATATTTTTATCTACAATGTTTTCTTAAGATTAGTTTTTTAGCTTAATAAACTTTACTAACATTTCATCATTTTATTATGCATTTACATAATAATGACTTAATTAATTTAGGCCCAAAAGTCTTTCAGAATCAAGCAAAAGTTAGCCAAGGCTAAGAAGCAAAACAGACCATTACCACAATGGATCAGATTAAGAACTGACAACACTATCCGTTACAACGCCAAGAGAAGACACTGGAGAAGAACTAAGTTAAACTTCTAAGCTCTGAAAATATTATATCAATGTTATTTTACATTTTTTATTTTTAAAGCATATATATTTAGTAAGTTGTATAGTTTAATTCTACTTTAAAAGAATTCTTTTTAATCATATCAATTTGATACAGAATTTAATATTGTAAATAATTGCATAAATTGTTATAAAATTCCGTTGGAGATACTATCAGCAGACAAAAATGATGCCTATCTTGATAAATCTAGCCAACTTATCTCACCTTAAGTGTTACGTTGAAATGCTATGAGTTGCGATTATCATCGAGGGTTACTTATTTTATTACTAACTTAAGATTAAATAAAAATTTGCAGAGCACATCAGAGAGATTCCCATTGTTCAATAACACCGAAATCACAAGGTAATTTTTTAAATTACCATCAGATACTATCTAGCATAAAAGTGTTTGATTAGCTCATCATTATGTCTGCAATATTTTTATTCTTACATTGAAGACTAAAAACTTGTCAAATAAAGCTCACCTAAAAGCTCTTCTTACATATAATAGACGGTCTCGTCTATAATAAGTACAATTCCAGAGTGCATTGGTATAACATAGTCCAGGAAACAGTTCTATCTTATTGATTACTGTACTTTTTTGAGACAACTCTACACAACACAATATATTTTGGTATTTTTAAAAGAAAAAAAACAGGAATTAAAACTTTTTCTTTTATATATTTCTTTTTTTCATCATGAAAAAAATTTCTTAATGAAATTTTCAAATCTATAATTAAAAAAATAAATTTTGAAAATAATTCCATTAGGGTATTAAGTTTAAGAAGGTGTCAGATTTAATTATTCATAGAAAATACTAGGCCTTGCATTTAGAATAAATACAGTTGTTATATAACACAATTACTAAAAAATTTGGTTTTATTTTTTTAAAGTTTTTATTTTTCAAAATAAAAGCTTATTCACTGAGATGGCTGTTATATATATACATTGATATTTTTAATAATCATTATCTTGATAAAAAAAATTAGGTTTGGGACCATAATCGTCTTCTTGAATTACCGCACCTGCTTTTCTTGTCATTTCAACATATATACATTCTTCTGTCTGTAGAATCTGGTCTGCTGTTGGCCTTAATTTATAATTGGGCTCTATCATCCATTTCACTATTTTTTCTAATGATTCCCCATAAATTAAAAAGCGAGGAACCCAAGGCGGAATCTTAGATGTTGCTGCCTCTGCTAAGAGATGATTGTTAAGTGCTTTAGTATATTTGGTATCAAAAGTTGATAATTCTGATGATGTTGTACGGATCTTAGATGGATTTGAAAACAATGAAGTTGAATGAATTTCAGTTGAGCTCAATCTCCCTGCATCTGATAGATCACCTGACCTTAGTTTGTGCCATGCATTACCATTATCTGGTAGTACTACATTGGCGGCAATTTCTACAATTAGCAGACCAAGAGAGAAAATATCTGCACGATAATCATAGACACTATCGGAAATGATTTCTGGTGCAATATATTCTACATCACCTTCGTTTTCGAAACTGGTATCTTCTAATGGTAGATGTGTGGCCATACCAAAGTCACCTAATCTTAAATTACCTTCAAAAGTAATCATAACATTAGCTGGCTTTAAATCTAAGTGAACAATATGACAATGGTTATGTATGTAGCGTAAGGCTAAACATAATTCGACGATAATTTTCCAAATTCTCCAATCCTCCAACCTTGTATTTTTTGCAATTACCTGTTCCTGTATGAATTGGTCAAGATTTCCATTTTCACAATATTCTGTCATAATATAAAAACAATTCAAATACTTCCACGAACTTATAAAATTTAAAATATGTTCCCTTCCTTCATGATCTGATGACTTGTGATTTGAAATTTCTGATAAAATCTTAATTTCTTGTAAAATACGTTTCAAAGAATTGTATTTATTTAATTGAATCGATTTAACGGCGTATTTTTTATTTGTTTGTGCAAATGTAACTTGGAAAACTTTCGAAAATTGGCCGTCACCAATAGTAGACACATTATTAAACCTTTCAAATAAATGAGAGTCAGGATTTATATCAATTTTGTTTGCTAAATGTCTATTTCTTACCGGAGAAGTGAATTTGGAAGTTGGAGATGAATTATAAAAATCATATTGTTGCGGTGGTCGTATAATTGTTGATCCAGCTATTCTTTTATGACTAGTTGGTGTTAAATCATTAGTTTCTGTATTATTATTAGAGTTATCATTGCTATTGCCGCTATTAATGTTATTATTATATTCTTTTGAATTTTTCCTAGAATTTTCATATTGATCTGAATTGGAATGTATGGACGGAGGTGTAGGAGTGTTAGAATAATTATCAACTGGCCCATATAGATCATCTGTAAATTGTTGTAAACTATTGGTCAATCCATTATTTTGAAACACTACTGAATTTCTAGATTTTTTAATTTTCTTGTACTTGTTTTGAAATTTTGCTGTTGAATTATTAAGGTAAACATTACCGAAGTTTGTATTAGCGAAAGCCTTATGCATATTAAAAACATTATCATTATTGTCATTATTTATATCATCGTTTCCTACAATATTATCCCGGTCGTTATATTTATTCAGTGGTGATGAACCATTTATTAAAATCCTAGTACTTTTTTTCACGGTGGGTGATTGTGCATCGTATAAATCCTGCTTTGTTGTTAACGCCTTAGTATTTTGAGCATTTTCTTTATTATTTTCCAAAGATAATTCAGGTGACTTTATAACTAATTTAAAAAAATCTAAATTAGTGAAGGATTTTCTAGAAACTGTATCCATGTTTGATAATTTTTTATTTTCTAATAAAGGTGATTTTTTAATTGGAGTATCTGGTACATCTAATTTTTTCAAATAACTCTTTGCATCTTTTATTGCATTTATTTTTGATTTAAGACCGACTTTTGATTTGAAAATTGCTTGATCTGGTTTAGCTCCAATAAATGAATTAGCATTTGTACTCGAACTTGCACTCATAGCTCTCAAATTTGTATTTCTTAATGTATTTTCTGGATTGCTCGTTGGTCGAGGCTCTATATCTATGTCTATGTCAATATCAACATCCTCATTTATGTTTTTGCTATTTTCATCAACAGTCCAGGTATTTAGCAAATTTGAAGAACGAAGTCTGTTTTTCCCACTAGTTTTATAATTCAATTTCTTCAATAGATCGGGATCATTAATAAATGGCGATAGTTCACTTTTAGATACCGTTCTTTTCAATTTAATTGGTGTCTGTATACCGGGGTGTTTACGCTTATCTTCAATTATTTCCATGTCTTGAGAACTTTCATTGAAAGGAGTCCATTTATTTACATACTGATCTACATTATTTTTCACTTTTTTGGCATTGCTGTCTTCATTTTTATTAGTTGTATGACGCATCTCCTTTGATAAATTTACATTGCTTAAAGATAGATTCAATGTCCCTACACTTCGAGTTAGTTTATTATTTATATATGGATAAAACTTCAAGGCATTTGAACCTTTTGAATCGTCAGCATTCGAATCATCTGTATCATATCCTTCCACCCCTTCTGATCCTGAACCATCAACATCCATATCAATATCAGATATCCTATTAGAGCTCATTGCTTTGATTGTACTGTTAATATATTGGCTGAGAAGCTAGACTATAGACCAACCGTGCCGAGGTTTTGTCACTATCGATATGTTTTTTTTTACAATATATTAAAATGATGATTGGAACCGAATACCAATAAATTAATATATATATACCCTCAACAAGATATATTTCTATGTTTCTGTTTTATTGATTTACTTTCAAATCTAAGTAATTGGAAATTACCTTTAAAACAACAAATATGGTCAGCATCCTTTTTTGTTCAATTGCATGAATTGATAGAATTAAATCACCAACTGTATATCCCATCGATTTGGTAAAGCTGCTTTCGAAGTGCACAATTGGATATTTATTATATTTTATGCAAAGGTTCATTGAAAAATAAATAGTAACATTTTTCGTGTCCTAAAAACCTTGCGTAAGGAAGATATCAAAAAGAAATAATTAAACGCCTAACAGTGTTTTGTATCATAAATACAGCTAACAATGGTTATGTATTTATGTTGTAAGCAAAAAGGCAGTTGAAATAGTAAGAGACTGCATTACAGCTACAGGGTACTGTACCAATGTCAATACAAAGCATCAACTTTCGTATTTGCATTTTAATTACATCTCCATAATTTATCATATCAGAAATTGAGAAGGAAGCAACTAACGCGTAAATATTTGGTGACTGTCATGTTTTCAAAAGGAAATTGTGTTGGAATTGTTATTTTTCGCGTCAATATCCATACTGTTGAAGGACAATTCCAGCAGAACCAAGGTATAAAACAGAGATGAAGGTCAATTGTAATGTTTATATGTGATGTATGGGTGCATATACTTTCTTCTCTTTTGTATGCGTGGATGCGAAAAATGAAAATTTAGCTAATAAAGCACATACTTCAAAAGTATATATGCATTCTGTAAATGAATGAACTAGATAGTTAAACTTATGATTATGGTAAAGCTGATTAGCAGGGAATTTTATGGCTAGCCTTTCAAGGTGGGCGATTTGTAATGCAATTCTCTTGCTGTTGATATTTGTCTTGAGGAGTCGATATCTTTCAACTCGTATGGAGGATAATATCTGAAGTTACAAACCACATGCGAAGATAAAACAAACAAGTAAAGTGAAATAGGCAACAGAAGGGTTCTGTTTTTTTTGCTGGCAGCCATTATAAGGCGAGGAAGAAAATGCTTTCGGTTGTTACGAAATTTTAATAGCATACTTTCTGGTTTTTACTGACTGATATATATATATTTGAGCAATATCTGAATCCATTTGATCGAATAGGATCCGTTTAGTTCCCTCTTGTGATTACATTGTTTTATTGAACTTGCTTTCTTTCTTGCTTTCTCTTTACCTTATCTCATTTTTGGATCTTTAATGATACTGCGCTTTTTCCATTCTTTAAATTTATTTTTCCCCTTTACTGAAAATATATATTCTAAATTCGTATGATTGTTTTTAAATGCAACTATACTTTACAATCAATTATATAGATAAATGGAGGGTGCTTGTCATATAAAAACAACACTATAGTCACAAGTGAGAAACTCATATAGTCATTTAGATTAGAATTGATATATTTGAAATAGGGAACAGTGTTTTGCAGACGCATAGATTTCGTCTCTTCCCAACGTTACAAAAATAGTAAAAGCATATAAACTGCAATGGCAAATAACAGTAAATCGGCATACATTGATTTGATATTATCCAATAAGACACCCAAAGAAGCGTTGGAGGTTTTGCGATTGAGAACGTCAGAGGCAAAACTAATCGATAAAGAATTTTACACTATACTGAATGAGTACCATAAAATAAGAGAAAATTATAATTCTCAATTATTACAATTGATTAGAAAATATGATAGTAAAAATGACCTTAAATCGGTCATTAATGATAAATTAGTTAGTGAGAATGTTTTAAATTCTGTTGAAATAAGCGAATATGAAGTCTTTCCAAATATCAGTGGCGATTTAATGAATGTGTGGAGAACACTACTGGATGAATTAAAGAATGAGTACAAAAGCACCAAAAAATTGAACTACTTAGTCAACGAGGAATCTATAAAACCTTTAAGAGATTTTTCAGAAAGAGATTCAAACTGGAATAAAAGTCGAAAATTATATTCAAGTCTGATAGCTATGAAAGAAAACAATAATAGTGAATTTTTAGAAAATTGGGAATTAAAAGGTTCATATATTTATGAATTATTTGAAAATATTGACTTGGATCATCTTACCAATATCAAGTCCTCAATTCTAAGCTACAAAACAAACAATAATGAGTATTTAGATGATGCAATTAGGCAAAGTGAAAGATCATTATCATTATATTCAGATTATGACCCATCAAAAGAAATTGACAGATTTGCATCTGAAGCTTCGAAATTTGACTTTAAGGGCATCGTTTCCAATGAAAGCCCCAAAAAGCTTCTGAAGAAAAGAGGAACATTTGCAAGCATCAGTTCCAGATTACATTCTTCTTCAACTTTAAACTCTAATGAATTAATGAATAATGAATTTTCGGATTCTACTAATAACACTTCCTTAAAAAATAACAAGAAATCCAACAATAGATTAAAATCAACAATGGGTACAATATTTGGAAGAAACAGAAACAGGTCGACTAATCAACCCCCTACTGCAAACGAAAACGATACTAGTGTCGATACTGTAGAAGAAGAAATATTTCTTAATCAGAACAAGAGATCCGGCTCAAGGCGTGCAACTACAAATTCAATTAGACCAGAATATTTCAGTAGAGATTCCTTTAGTAGTGATATTGTGAATATTACAACAGACATCCACAGGAATACAAGTCCAAATCCTCACAACAGAATGAATAGTAATGCTACTGATTTACAAAATTCTTCAAACAATCGTAATAGTGTGTACAATAATATTAAAGAAGCTGATATTAATGTATCTCCTCCAACAGTTCAAGCTCAGCTTCAAGATGTAAATAATTATCAATTAAAATTTGAGGCTTCACCAAATAACTACAAGTTTTCCCATCTTTCTATGTCACAGGTACCATTAAAGCCTATTCCTAAAACTGTTAAAACAGAGCCCATTTTACAAACTGTAAACAACATTTCCAACCTTCCTATTCAACAACCAAAATCAAATGGAACATCTTTATTCTCTAATGTTTATAATACTAATTTACCTCAACCTCAAACCAATGTCATGTCCCCTTTCCAACAACAAGCTCAAGTTCATGGAGTACAACCATCAGCACCTAATTTATTTTCTCAGGTGACAGGCGAACTTCAAACTTTGGATCCTCAAACTACCGGTCCATTGACCACAATGCAACAGGGCCAATCTGCATTTCAACACTCTTCCAATGATACAAATTACGGTTTAAGTGCAAGTATAGCTGAAATAATTAATGCTAAATTCAGAGAAGGTATATTGGTTGAGTCAGAACTAATAGGTGAAATTGCTTTTAATTTTGTCCCCAATTACCATAAAAATAGTATTCCAGAATATATTAATTTAAGAATTAAAAATTCATTACATTTTGATAAAACTATTCTAAACCAGGGATATATTGAACAAATTACAAACAAGGAATATAGAATAAACCCAAAAATGATAGAGTCAAAAACCGTAGGAGGATTAAAGTATTCTATAAAGCCTTCTGAGGCCCCAATCGTAATATTACCTGTCTGGAATTTTGAAATACACCAAGCAAGCGTAGTATTAACTTTAAAAATATCTCCAAGTTTACCACCAAGCGTTCAGAAATTGGTATTAGAAGATGTTATTATTTTCATATCAGTTGACGGTGCAGAAACAATGTCTGCACTATCCAAACCACAAGGTACGTTCAATAAAGATATGAAAAGAATCACCTGGAGATTCACAGAGCCATTGGTTTTACATCGAAGTTCAGAAGAAAGATTAATTGCTAGATTCATGACCAATGGGTTAGCTATAGAATCAAATAAAGGTGTATCTGCCAAATTTACAATTCGTGAAAACGTACATCAAAATATTGAAGTTGGAAGTGCCTTAGTAATTGAGTCTCAAGAACATGATGAAAAAAATCCATTTGGTAGTCCTTGGAAGAGTATCAATACGACAAGAACACTGTCTGCTGGGAATTACTCAGGCTTATCAATCTGAGTTGAATTAAATAGGCTGTAATATATATAACTGTCTATATAACCAAATTAATAATACATATCAAGTTTGAGGCTGTCGATTATCAAGTACTCTTCCAATAGAAATCTCGTTGTAAATGACATATTTATATTATTTTATTAATGCAGCTTTAATGAAAACTTCTTCCTAGAAAAAATTTAATAGAGTAAATAAAATTGTACACAACTCGTACTGTAATAATAAGCTTGTAAATTAAGAACTAGGGATTATAAAAGTTACATTAACTTAAAAATCAAATTATTTTTGCTATTACGCCAACCTAATAATGTCTTTACCATCAGCTCTATATAATTCTAATACATTTGGTCAGAAAAATTTTGAAGTTGATCCATCAAAAGCTCAGTACCAGACCACCAATGGAGCAACAACTGGCCCGAGTGAACATGTACTTAGTGCAGGTCAAGTTGACATAGATAAGCCATCTGAACCAAAGTTTAGAGATGATAATTCTAATGAAATGACGTATTTAAGTAGTTTGAGATGCCAATTAACTGGCTTACAAGACGATCTCAATGTATTTTTAACTGAAAAGATGCAATTGGCAAAGGGGAAGAAAATAAAACTTACGACACCAAATGAGAATGATTAAAAGCCAATCCCATTTCAATATTCAGCATCGTAAATTTGTCAAAACGTATCTGTAATTATTACTTATTGTTAGAGGTCAAATTCCAATATAGGTTAATTTGCGACTAGATTCATTATTAGAATAAAAATGACGGTGTTAACATTAACAGAATTAAAAGATTAAAAAAAAATTATGATTGCCAGGGTATATTTATGATAATAATTATATCAAACTTTTATAGCGAGCTTAATTGAAAATTTCTTTTCAAGTCCATTCCATTCCAATGTAAATAGTGGAATGGGAATCAAACACACTCTACCTATTTGTTTATTCCATTGAAGTACTATTGAATTTTTAAATTTCATGTCACAGCAAGACATTTGGGAATACACCTCATCTCTACAACAACACTAAGATAGGAGAAAATGCATGCAACTGGAAGAATGCCGACATGAAAAGCGCAAGCAACATAAACGTAATGTTTAAAAAATCATATTTTTGTTTCGTATATTTACAAAAGCTTCATAAAATTACACTTGCTATAATTATTTAAAATATAAGTATTTAAATATATTTTCTGTACTAATAATAATACAAATGATCTTGTTTCATACCGAAAATTTGCTTTAGAAATAACATAGCATTTCAAAATTACAAGCAGAATGTTTAGAAGCATGTAATTATAATCATTTGTTTGTCAGTTCTCATCAACCATTTACGTTTATGGGTTACTTAAATGCCACTTTCTCACATTCTTAAATCCCAAAACGGAAAATTATTGTATCTCATCGAATTCTACGCAACACGTAAAATAATTAATTAATCTTTTTGGACACGAAATAAGATAATAATTTATATTGTAAGAGAATTTACGACAAGTTACTGATAAATGTCTCTTCATCAACAGTTACTGCATCAATATACTTTAAGTTTGTCATAGTATTTTATGGATTATTTGATATTATAAAATTAATGAAATTATCTAGCTGAATGTCCACTTTAAAAACTTTTATATATTTCATTATATTAAAAGTCATTTTTAATTAAATGAAGTATGAACCAAAATAGCCTTATCAAGTAATTGAAGATCAATAAAATAATTAGGTATAATAATATAACTGCACAATGGGTACTAATCATGAGGTACATCTAGGCGTTTTACAACAATTACTATCATTTTGCCAATCGTACAAATGTGTATCTAGGTTTGACCCAATGATACATGTGGTAAACCAATTAGAACACATAGCTATCGCATCAAAATATCTAATTGAATCATACAACCTACTAGATTCATTATCGTCGAATAATATTTTCAATGAAACCTCTCTAATTAATTTTCTAAATGTAAATGGAGTGATTGAGAGCTACTCAAATATATTAATGACTGGTATAAACCTGATATTTGATTATAACACCAGTGTATTTAGATCTTTACAAAAGCCATCTTTTATCCAAAAAATATTAACAATATTTATCACACTACAAACACATAATAAAACATATGGTAGCAGACTACCATATGCGATACAGTATTTAATTGATGAGTTTACATATGAGTTGGAAAATCGTTATAAAGATGCAAATAGAAATATTTTAAAATTTAATCATACAATCGATTTATTGTCGTTTACCAATATTATTATTACAAGTCCTTCTATTAATAGGGAAAATATATCAAAAAGAGCATGTTTGAAGCTAACATCAAAAATTTTTGAGTTCTCCAACCTTTTAGTTGAAGTATGCTTACTTGATAATGGCCAATTTGCCATTTTTAAAATTAACAATAATTCTCAAATTTCAACATCTGAGAGCTTTGCAGAATCTTTGTTAAGAAACCAAGTTAATTTGCTAGATCTCGGTAGAACATTACTGTTTCCAGTAATTAAAGATACAGATTTACAAATAGTTAAAACAACTTTTAATACAATAACATTTGAATCTCGATCAGGAAACAAAGTCCAATTTGAATTGAAAGCAGTTAATGTTGAAATTTGGGATTCATACTGGAAACAATATTTTTACGATTACTTTCATTATGTTGACCATAAAAATAGATCTGTAACTACATCTACTCACAAAAATCACATTAAAAGTTCTGCATTTCACGACACATATAACAAATTAAAGCTATTACAGGAGGATAGTACAGTTAAGGGAATCGGCATATCCATCAATTCCTCATGTCCTGATAAAGATAGTTCGTCTAGTATTTATAATAATAAAGGAAACAGTAAAAGTTTATCTTCTTTACATCGTTCAAGACCTTTGACAACTTCCTTTACCACTTCATTATCGTCTAATCTACAAACAAGTTCATCATCTACAACAAAGTCACCGTTAGTAAAAGAGAATTCCTTCGAAAACATTCCAAATATGAGCTATGATAAGTTAATAAAACTTGATAAATCAATGGATATAGTATTATCACCTCAGCCAGCACTTAACGAAATTCAGAATATCCAAAGCATATCAACCTCACTTTCACTTGAAAAAGTTGATAATTCTGATATTGTTGAGCATACTGCAGAGGAAGTAGATTGTATTACAAGTATAATATCAGATGAGGTAGAAAATTTATCTATAAGTTCAAAAAACCATTTTACAAATTATCACGATGTCAAATACCCTACTACCAAAAATGATTCTTTCTTTTTAGATACGAAGATCGATGAGCCTAGTTTTTATTCAAAAAGCAAAGCTATCTCCTTATTAAGTTTTTTTAGTTCCAATAAGAATAAAAAAAATTTGGTAGTAGATACTTCATCATTTTCTAACGATGATAACTCTTTATCAAGTACCACTTCAACCTTTTTTACCTCTGATAATACAAATAGTCCCTTTTCAATCAATGATTTTAAACCAGTTCAGAATGATAACCAAGTTTCATTTGATATTTTAAAGTGTTATGATCCAAAGAAGAGTATTGATGTATATTCTGGTGAAGGTTTGAGCTTGACCATGTGGAATAAAAACCGTTGGCAAAATATCTTGGCTTGCCCATTTAAAATCAAGATATTTACTGACAGATCGAACACTAATTACCTGCTTATACAAGAAAACGACATTGGGAATTCTTTATCGGGAAAATTATTACTACGATTAGATCCAACTTGTAAATATTTTAAATCAACAGCAATGGATATTCAAATCAAATGTAAAAAAAATAATATTGTGAAAGGTGCGGAAGAAAATGCAGATAATTGCACATTCACAATCAGAACTAACAATTCAGATCTGTTACTAAATGCATTAATGGATTGCCTAAAGAAATTAAAACCTGCGTCGCCTAATGAAACTGAACTGACTACTTCTCAAACTTTAAATACCTTGTCCACCACAACATCTTCGTTTTTCAGCAGAATAAGTCCTAACTCAAAAAATACATGTTATAGCACAAGTATCAAATCTCAAAGTGAAAGCGATGATTTAATAAATATTGATATGAAATTATTGAAATCAACAAGGATTTTATCCAATGTTAAGGTTAAACATCATACATATAATACGAATAGCAATATGTGGGATTTCAATAATGTGACGCAATTATCCATATATGGTCAAGAATATGAAGATGAAAAGATTGCTTTGAAGTTTGAAATTCGCATTAATATAGTTAATAAGAATTCTAACGAAAGTACAAAAAAATTATTTGTATCTTACATTGAAGATGTTAAAAGACTTGGAAGGACTGGTGTATACTTTATTGATTTTGCCACTAATTGCAAAGAATTATTTGAATTTCAAAATTCATTGATTGCCGAACAAGTATACAGACAGATTTGTTAAGCTAAAGACATTTAAATATTTTGTACTTACTAGTTAAGTAATATATAATATTTGCTAAACTAAAAATTACATGATATTTATATATGAAGCTTTTTATATTATAAGGCTCAAAAATAATATTATATGTTCATCGGAAAAAATTATTAATATAATTGCTTATTTACACGATTAATAAAGATAGAATGGTAATATTAAACATAAATCATTATTTTCTAAAGGCAACAATAGATGCTGCAGTAATGTTTCTGAAAATATCACATTTATTAACATCATGTGTATCTTCAACTTCACCCCACCTTTCTGTCTGGAAAATAGTCTCTAATGTACAATATCTAATAATATCTTCTGTACTATATGATAAGTTAATATCCTTCAATCCATGCGATTTGTTTAAAACAACTAACATACCACATATAAAAGACTTTGTTGTCAATACCACTTTTTCAAAAATAGCTAAATCCCAATAAGATAAAGATTTTAAATATTCAGTAGCAGCTTTTTTGGTAATCATATTTTGTTCATTACCACGTAAACCATGTAAGTCCGAATCTAAAATTTTTAATTCAATTGGTTTTGTGCTATAATGTGATAAAAACCTTTGAATCTCTTCAATGATAGGCAAATACAGTTTATCTTGTTCTTCTCTTAATCTTCCTTCAAATTCACTTCGTGGAGAAAAAATTAATAAAGTATCTGTATCCAAGTATCTCAAAGCATCTGTAATTATTTTCTCATGATTAGCATTGTACTTTTCGATAGCATCAGCATCACCTTTTAAATTCAGTTGTTCAAGGTCAATACAACGAGAAACCAAAGATGTTAATGGTAAAGAAAATTGCTTGATGGATAGTGACGGTAGGTTTTTCCATTCATTCATTAATAAATAGGCTAACATTTTTCTTGAATCATCTACTGACAGTTTATTACCTAACGGCGTATAAATAGTTTTTCCATCCAATTGAATCAATATTTTGCTAATTTTTGGATCATTAGCAATTGAGACCTTGTCCCAAAATTTAGTTAAAGTTTTTGCTAACCTATTCGTTTCTGTAGGTTTGTTATTTTCTAATGTTGTGTCAATACCCAAAGGAAAAGAAGATTTAAGATAGCGGCTGCTACCTAGAAATCGAAACCCTGACAAATTTTTAACTGCCTTTTTATTTAAATGTCTTTTTGTAACAAACATTGGTTAAATATTCAATTTTTACACAATACTCATAGTTTAGTATAACACTAATTTGAATGCGTCGTAATATACTGAATTGCTCTTCTGATTGTTTTATCTACATCAAATTTTCAACTTTGTAGGTAAAGTCCAACCAATATTATTAAGTTCGGTTTCCTAAAAAATGTATTACTGAAACATAAAAAAATATAAAATTTGTAAAAATATTCTTTAAATATTTTTTTAGGTGGTCTATAAAATATTACAATTATATATAGATATAATATATTAAGTATAGCAAAATTAATCAAACATCAATAAGGTATATTGGGAATCTGTTAATGCAATTATTTTTAACATTTACAACAAATGTATCTTTAATAGTAGAGGGTCAATACAATACTCTTAGGCTGACCAATACCTATAAGATTGTGGGGAAGCTAATGAAACGGGTTTAAAATCCTCTAAGGAACCATGTTTCTTGTTTATATCTTTGTCTTTATTCGTCGTTACACCATGATTCTTTGAAACCTCATCCTTCGAGCCGAAGGATATGACAGGTGGATTCGATAAACTCTCTTTAATATCTTCTAAAATTGCTTTTAATTTATCGGAGTCTTCACCAAGTTCTGAAAGTTCAATTAACTCATTAAATCTACTATAAACATTCATCGAATGCTTGGCTAATGATAATTTTTGTAAAAACACTTCTTCCTGTTGGACTTGCAATGCTTTTTTTTCTAATTCAAGAGATTTTTCAATATTATCTAGCAACTTTAATTTCTTATCAACTTTTTCTAGTTGTGAGGAAATCAGTTGATTTGAAATTGAATTTAATTTTCTCTCTTCATGCGTTTTGAAAACGTGAGAACGGATTCCAACTGATGCTAATGCAATTTCTGAACCTTCGTTAACTGATCCACTAGTGTCAAGATAATTCTTTTTAATTTGTTTGGATGCTTCATCCTCTTCTTCTTCCATAATTTTAGCGATTGCTTTGTTCGTCATACTTTGAACCACACTTGGATTCACCAAACCCACAAGAAATGCAATGGTAGATAATATTGGGTTCTCTGCCTTGGAAAATGGTAAATGTGGGGCAAATTTAATAGGGCCAAGATCATTACTATCGCCCTCATTTCTCTCATTGTATAAGTACTTATCTTCAATCGGTAACTGAATAAATTTCAATATACAATGTTCTGGTGTCTTATTTCCGACTTCTTTAGCAATTTTGTACCAATCAGCACCGTATTTTTGAATACTATCCAATAATATTTTTAATTCATCTTTTGTCCAAATTACCGGATTTTTACTTTTAATATTTTCGACATCATCCAGTATCTTCGGTCTTTTTACTAATCTAGATGGAACCAAACTTTCATTATCAGTCGTTTTTGAGTCAGCTTTATTTTCGTCAGTTTTATTTTCGTCAGTATTATTATCTTCAGTATTATTATCTTCAGTATTTTTGTTATCATCAGAACTTTTGGTAATCTCATCAAATTTTCTTTTTGCTTCAGATAAATATTTACCTAAGCCCTGAGAATTTTCATCTAAATCCATCATCTTTTTCAATTTAACCATATCTGGTAACTGCACAGATGGTTTGTAACTTTGAAATGGAAATAAACCTTTTGGAGCATCATGAGAAACTTTGTAGGAATTCGTTAATGGTGGTTCAAATGGTTTTGGTAATAATTCTGCAGCCACTTGATAATTAATCAAACCCCATTTCATCAAAAATTTATGAACTCTAAACAACGCTGCAGCATCACCAGATATATTTCTCCTTGCTGCTGTGACTGTGAAATACTCATTAGGATTAATTCTGTAAGTGTTAACCATAAAATTACGGTATCTCATATAAACTTGAGGAGTTTTTGAAGCAATTCTTTTAGTAAAAAATTCTGGCAATGATCTCTTTTCAATAATATTAATTTTGTTCAAGTCAAACCATCTCGAATAACTTGGAATTACTATTTTATGAGATTGTGGTATATATAACTTTTCGGCTTCTGATCGTTCATCTTTATCAGAGTCTTCCGAACGTTTGGGACTTTCATTAAACATGTCTGTATCTTCATCTTCTTCATCATCTTCCTCATCTTCTTGATCATTTATTTTATTTGGTTTCCTGCCTGACTGTTCTTCAATTTTATTTGTTTCTTCGTATTCCATAACATCTTTAGTACCAATAGTGTCTGTATTTTGAGACTCTGTTATATATAAGTCACCTTTATTTTCAATGTTTTCTAGTGTTTGACTATTATCCTGGGGGTTAGATTTATTTTCCTTATCTTCAGTAGTATCGTCTACCTTCTCAAAGTTATTAATTTTGGAGTCATCAAAATGGTCATTCGATGTAGTAATCTCTTTAGTTACATCAATTTTCGATTCGTCCATATGATCAGATAATGGTGGCGTTTCTTTCGTTATAGGAATATCTGATTGAAAATTCAACGTTTTTGGTGTAGTGTTCTGGTTGTCACCTTCGTTCGAGGCATCAAAATCTTCTTCAGTATGAGGCAAATCAATATCATTAAGCTTACCTGTGTCTGCTTGCGAATTTTCTTCTGAGTTGGACTCTCTATCTATTGTTGTTATCTTAGGAAAATCATCTTTGTTTTCATCTTCATTTTGCGAAGATTGACCATCTGTATTTATTTGTGTTAGTGGTTCTGTTGTTTTCGAATCAGGCGTATCTATAGATTGCTCTTTCCTGCTGTCTTTTTCATATGCTTCAGATGTTGATTCAACGTAAGTTCCATCCTTTGGCGTCTGTAAGTGTTCTGCGTGGGAGGTAGATACAAGTCCATCTTTAGACTGCTCTATTGAAGGTTCTATTTCTGTATCGTTTAGTTGCTCTAATGATTTTTGCTTTTCGTCCTGATGATCTGGCAATTCTACTGATTTTTCATGTTCAGATTGGCCAGCTTCCCCTGATTGGCCGTCTTGTTGGGCTTGCAGCTCTCTTTCAGTCTGGAGTCCATGTACAGAGCCTTCCTCTAGCCTTTCGTCTTGCCCCTCGCCATCATCTAGCTGCCCAAGAGGTTTTCCTGTAATATTCGCCAACCCCAGATCTGGTGTCTGGTCGTCATTCTCACTTTTAGGTCCAGCATTGTCGTTTTCTTCCAGGAGATCTTCGTCCTCGTCTCCAAACAGACCCTTACTCGATTCTTCAGCACTTGACTTCTCTTCCACATCTGCTTCGGGACTCGTCACATCGTTGCCTGTCCCACTGTGGCCTTCTAATGCATCTGCTTCCACACCACTCCCTAAATCCACGTCATCGGCCAATATGTCATGGTCTCCATCAACATCCATCTGCTCGCCATTTCCATCGCTCCCAGCAGTGCCTTGCTGCTTCAACTCCACACTCTCATCGTTCGCACCACTCTCAGGAGGTTCCCCACCTCCCATGTTCAATGTCGATTCTGCGTTATCCATTACCAGCTACAAAAATCCTGTTTCCGTCCTATTATACACACAATATCTCTAGTGATTTATTCTTTCTATTAAAACAATAATTGACTCCACACCCCATCCACAAAAGTAATGACAGTAGCCAAGTAGAATTTCAATGTTACAATCTCAGCTGAAGGTGTTCTATAGTTTTTCTCCAAAAGGATAAAATAAACACCACTGCCAAGTATCTGCCTTTGCCTTAACACCTTAAAAGCTGTGCAATTGCCTTAACAACTGTTGACATGAGCCTCATTGACTCCGAATCAACCACTTGCGATTTACGTGTTGTGGTCTAATAATAATAGTGCTATAGTGCGATTTCTTGACGAAGTGCTCTGACCACAAAAACCAAAACAATGAAGCTGAAAGCATGAAAACGGTGTCGTGGATTATGATATGGCCGGGTAGCGCCTTAACTGGCGCATCCACGGAGTAGAGCGTGTATCGCTCGGTGTTGTATGTCACGTGGATGCCGTCGACTCGGAAAAAGCAAGTGCTAGCAGGACTGGTATGTCATTTTTTGCTGAGATGCATATATATAGCATGCAATATCAGGACAGTAGTCATTAGGATGGAAAAGTAGTTTGGTCAAGTGGTGGGATTGTTTATCGTCTTTTGGTTTACCCCAGGCGTGTGTGTATATGTGTGTTCATTTGGTAGTGGGCGGTTTAAGTTTGTTTACGGACCATTTTGGAACATATAAGAGCATTGACAAGGATAGTGAGGATAGTGTCAAGACGGAAGGACAACAGAGTAAAGGTATTGCAGAAAGGCGTTCGTCATAGATATTGTTTTTGGTTGGAAAAGTGAAATAAAATGTTGAGACTATTGTTTTTGGTTGTGGCCTCATTGTCGCTTGTTTGGGGTGATATCGAACCGTACAAGCCTGTTAAAAATGCAGTTTTTACGCCATCGAATGGTGTTGTCTCGATCGAGATCAATTGGTTAGACAATAACGCTTACCCTTCTATGGACAAATTTACGTACTTCACATTTAGTTTGGATACTGGGTCAAATTTGGACATTGTCAAAGTTTCCACATTGGCCTCTGAGGTCGAATTATCGGATATTACGGTTTCTGATTCTGGTACATATAGTTACACAGTTGAGTTTGATAGCTCTATTACCGGTAATGGTCAATATTACATTCAGATTTTTGGATTTGTTAAAGATGAGGGTTCTACTATTCATTACACACCAAGATTCACTCTTTCTTCGATGACTGGTACAACTTCGTATACTTACACGGATTCTACGCAGCCAGTCCCTCAGACTTCTATCGTTACTTCTACGAGTACGAATAGTATCAACTCTGCATCATTTTCAATTCCATACTATTCACAAACTGGTGTATCAAGATTTGCTCCAATGCAAACTCCACCAATGTCCACAGTCACTGCCACTACATGGACAAGAAGATTTCCATCTAGTGGAGTAACATATTATACTTCATTGAGTACGAAGGTTTTGCAACAAACAACAATCACTGCTGGTTGGTCTGGTTCTCTTACCAGTGATGTAAATTTTGCCACTAGAGCCAGCATGCCATCTGATAATGGTAGTTGGTATAATCCATCGCAGAGAATATCGTTAACCCCAAGAAAAGTTAATTATAGAAGAATTTAATAGTATTTGTTTTTTGTTACCTCTTTATTATTATATCTATAAGATATACACTTTCTATACAATTATATATTATATCATCATTAATATCATTCTTTCCTTTCTAATTTATAATGATAATCTAGATCATTTTCTGGTTCGATTTCATTGCCATTTTCACTGTTTGCTTCAAATATCCTTATATTTGATAAGTCAACTGTGTTATTATTAGTAATATTCCTTCCGTTATGCACCCTGATTGGAATAAATGATACGTCACTATTTCCAACATATGTTTTAATACTTCCATTATTAGAAGATGAAGAACTATCAGACACTTTGATATGTTCTTTGGTGGAATCGCCATAATAAGTTGCATTCACATCCTGGTCAATAGGCGTACTTACTGTACTGTTACAATAATAATTCATGTCACTAGTGATACTCTTACCAGTTCCTGTGCTTGACCACGTTCTGTATAAATTATAGTCATCAACATAGTTTGATGTATCTGACATTGGATATATCTTATTAAATATTTCCCTGGCTTTACTATCTTTATTTATCTTTGGTGTGAACTTCTTGAATATATTAACAATAAAACCCAATTTCATTGAATATAAAATATTTTCATACATTTTAATAGCATCTGAACCTAATCCAAAAATAATAAACACCAAATATGACATCAAAATATACAACCAAATATTATATAATGGTCTACCTGGGTCAAATTTAATAATAATGTTCCACGATGATGGAGAATGGGTCGATTTGAAGTTAAAGTCACTATCTAAGTTTTGAAGATCTTGGATAAATGTATATATAGAAAATGGAAACATAACTAATATAATCAGAAAACAAAAGATTAATAACCGCACAAATCTAGTCAAATTCAAACCGGAATTAGTACAATGTAAAATGTCCTTTACATCTTTTCTCTTTTTATAAAATATGTATAACAAAGATATTGCATACATAGTTCCAATTAAAGCCCAAATTAACATCCACATAGTATAAAGTATTGTAGTTACCCATGTTGGTGTAAGTAGATTTTGACAACCACTATATCTTGCAATACCGTATCTAAACACTTGTAAAATGTAAGAAAAACCCATAACGCATAGTGGTGTTATTAAACTGATAGATAGATCAATGGCAACCCTTTTCCACGAATCCCATTCCAACAAAACTTGATCTGCTTTTAAAATATTATGAAGGTTGTAAACAATATTTGTAACAGAGCAAGATATACCAATATTAGCACCCATTTGAAGTTTAATCATAATATCACACCATATATATCCATCCCATTTAGAAGCAAAATCACTGCCACTCCATATGGAAGAATCAACAATTGATTTAATATCCATTAAAGCCAACCATATTATTAGAATGATAGCTGGAATATTTTTTGAACGGGAATGCCAAAGAATTGGAGGAATCAGAAGAATTAATGCAATGACACTTAATGCAATGATATTCGACTCATAAGACATACTTTGAGAGAAATTATATTTTATTGTGCTGTTATATGGTCATTTTATATTTTAAAATATAATATATTCATAATTATGTTCAATTATATGTTTGAAGAGAGGCCATGGTTGGCACATCATATTTATATAATCGTCATTAAATCTTTTATAATTTATTTGTCAACATTTTTATCGAAGGTATTGTTTTAGGATAGTACCATCTGAAACATCTGAATATAAAATTTGAACCTTTAACTGCAAATATTCTGTAGTGTTTTAAGTAATACTTCTTAATTGGTTCCCAGATTTGTACATTTAAGCTTCTGCAAATAGCTTTACACTTTTAAGTGCAATATGAAGTTTTAATATCAAATATACTTTCCTAATTGAATCATCAATGGATTTTCCCGATGCCGCATGTAAAAAAATACATCAGTAAAAAAATATAAAAAATTTCTGAACAATGAAACAACATTTTAAGCACAGCAACAGAGAAAACAATAATCATCAAAAGATATAATAACAATATCTAAAATAAAATTGGATATACTAAGGTTTCTGAAAAATTTTAATAGTCTGCATATCACACCTAGATAAGATTTACTACCTTATATAAAAACAACTCCAGAAACCATAAATGTAAGTCTTTTTAAATATATTTTGTAATCAGCTAAACAATTTAGTACATCCTATGCTGATGTATGTTGTAACTTAATTTACTCTAGTAAGTATAAGTTGGTTGTACAAATTCAGTTAAGTTTTTTAGAGCATAATGTGATTTATGTGGACTATAGGATGGTCGATTATAATACTTCCCTTATCACATGATACTACGGATCCAATTTATTTTGTACCTGTTAAATCAATCACAATGGCATTGGGAGCATGTAGTTCATTACTTGATCACTTCGAGGAGTTTTTGAGTGTAAAAGTCAGAAAAATAACTATGCATATATATGATATAACAGCTAATAACGATCTTAATACCCATCTAATTACTCCTCTCCTTGCTTTATAATGTGAATTTACGATTTGTTCAGCGATATTCTTAATAAAATTTTCTTGATAAATGGCAATATCTTTGTCTGTCGTTAATTCTCCTCCTTCACATTTTGTTTCCATTGAATCTATTTCTTGGTGAGAATGTAATTCTACACATTGTTCTTTTGCAATCTTTTGAATTTCATAAGATGTCGGAATTTCTTCCACGTCTATTGTATCATGCGTAACGTCAGAGTTCCCATATATATAAGACCATACATATAAATAAATTATAAATAGCCAAAAAATAGGAAATAAAAACCCAACAAAAAATAAAATCGGAAGATAATTATCGAATTTATTGCTAATATTACATGAATAGCATTTACAATTATATTTATAGCTTAATGTAGAATTAACCACTTCATCTTGCTTCAGTTTCAGTTTATTTAATATGCTTGGCATTGTAGATGCTTTAATGGGAGTGAGACTTGTCATATACCTTTTACACTTGAATTTTATTATTAATAAATATAGTCATAGAAAATATCATTACATTTCTCATTAATAATAAAGGCTTGTTTAAATACAATTTACTTAAAGATGTAGACTTAGATTTATGTTACATAATTTAAGTTGTAAATTTCCTATTTAGGTAATTACACGATCTGAAACTGACATGATGTCGAAAACTCGGCAAAATTGGTCAAGCACAACAATTTTTAAAGCAATGTAAATAGAAAATAAAATCATATAATCTTCATTTCAAAAAATTTACTGCCACTTAAGATCAGGATATATAAACTTGTGCAAATTATCATGCAACTTTAGTTGAAACAATTTTAATGTTAATGCATTGTAATATATAAATAAATATATAATTCAGAGTAGTGACGCTGATTCTGAAATAAAGTTAAACCTTTTTTGATTTTTTTTTCTCATTGTATTTTATAATAAACTTTTCCATGTATACTTTAACAAATGATTTAACTTTTGATACTTTCTCAGAACCTAATTTTTCTGGTGGTATTTTTGTTGCATCTTTCTTTAATTCCTTCGCCGTCAAAGCTTTTACAATATCTCTTGCACAATTTTTTAAATGATCATGGGTTAAGTTATTCTGCTCCTTATATTTTTTCAATATATTTGGAACAATGGCAGCAAAATATTTGTTCCATTTGTGTTCAATAATGTCTTGTTTCTTTTTTGATAATCTTTTTTCCTTTTTCTCCTTTCCTTGTGCTAACTCTTCAGCTTCTTTCAATGCAGACAAAATTTTTTGATTGTTAGCTTCTTCAATGATCTTTGCAAGGTCATCTCGGTTTTTAGTTTCTTGTTCAAATTTTTCTTTTAGAACCTGCTCTTCCTGAAGTTTTGCATCATCCAATGCCTTTTGCTCTTTTTCCATTCTCAATTTCTTTTTCATTTCAAATTCGGCATCTGATACCCAATTTCTTTTATTTCTATTAAGACGACTATCACTGCTAGATAAATTTTTATGCAAATTATTATAACTTCTATTAGCTAATTTGTTAACATTTGGATTAGAATGAACCTTAAATATATTAGAAGTTGAATTGGGCGGGTTATGAAGTTTTGTTTTCAATTGTGCATTATAATACATCGGGCGACCATTTTCATGGATAATCTCCCATCCATGTGGCAATTTAATTCTTCTCAAATCGACCATTCCTCCTTTGCTATTGGCATTGAAATCTTTTTTTGAAATTCTATTATAAGTTTCATAGCCATTCCATTTATCCAATAATTTATCACCAATTTCAGAAATACTTGGTTCTGATACTATTAATTTTGATATTTCTTTATCAATCTGTGATGAAATTATACTATTTTTTGTGGACTTGGGTAACCTTAATAAAAATTCTAATATTTGAAATACTAGTTTAACATTGTTTGAGTAAACTTTTAATAATTTAGCAAAACAACTATAACCATGAAATTTGATCACTTGTATCAATAAAGTCTCATCTGAAATGTCGAACAACCTGGTTAATAATATTTTACCAATATATTCATTATCAATTTGCAGAAGAACTGACATAACTTTAGCCACATCATCCATTGAACAACAGGCAGAGAGCTCTATAGATTCAACAAAATCCATATTAATGTTATTTGCAACCTGTTTTTCAATTTTAATGCCTTTAGCTTTCATTTCTTTTATCCACTTCTTTTCCATTGAGGATTTAACACCCAAAGCGTCGGCATAGTTTTTAGGTAATAAGGATGCAGAATCAGTTTGAGTCTTACCACCCATGTATCCAATACAATTTGGTTCGCCACAATAACATTTTTGTGCAGCAGCTCCATATCTGTCGACATTATAGTCGAATGTAATTTCCTCACCTCTTGAAATTGGTCTCTTAGCAAAAATACCCATTCTTAATTTACCCGCTACTTCCCACTTATTTACATATGCATTAGGATTACATGAATGATTACAGAATCTTGCCAATGCACCTTTAATAGTTGCATCGATAAATTCACCACTTTGTAACATCATAAAATAAAAATGTTTAAAGCCTCTTTGATCATACTCAATCAATCTTTCTCTGAACTCATTTTCCTCAATGACTTCACCTTTATATTCATAAATAAATTGGTTTTCTTTTATATCAACATTTGCTCGTACTCCATATCCCTTAAGGTCAGTTTTAAATACAGATATATCTGCATATTCTTTTTTCTGAAATCTTTGATTTTGACAATCATCACCACAAGTATTACATAAATCATTAATACATTCTATCAAAGTCAGTCTATTGATACAATCAGAATTTTCTGAACAGGCTTTGTTAATTCCCTCTTCAAACTCTTCATAACAATCACATTCCATGAATTCATTAATTTTTGCATTACCGATATGTTTTGTAGCATATTTACAGTCATCCAGGACAATAAAAGATCTTAATGCCTCTTCTGTTTTATCTTCTTCTCCTGAAAAATCTTTGAATCCATTTGATTTGTTATCCAGTTTTAGTTCCGTCAAATCTGTCGAATTAGAATTTTGCGATGAAGTAAGTGACATTTTTATATTCTTTATAACGATTTCTAATTTGACCTTAAAGTTTATATATTCTTAGGAATAAAACCGATGAAGCAGCCAGAAAACTATGACTAGATTTCAAAAATAAAAATAACTACTTTTAATTGTTAGATTTATTAATCGGTAGTTTACAATAAAAAAAGCAGCTTTAAACACGCTGAGTTCTAAACTCTGAATTTGAATTGTTTTTTTGACCAAAATCAAATGTATTCCATAAATGCTTCAACAGAAAATTTAAGGAATCGTCAATTCTACACAAATTAATGTTAAGTATACTAGACTGATCGACGCTCAATTTTTTTGATTATATGTTTTTTTTGTTTTCTAGTAAATTTTAATTCTCTTGCATATTATTTCCTATATAGCTCCAACAAAAAAAAAGTAACTGAGAAAATAAAAAATGACATTATAAAACGCATAATAATAATAATAATAATAACAATAATAATAATTAGGATGAAATAACAATGATAACAACGTTTGAAAATAATAGCTAAATTTTTCGAAAAAATGTATCGTATTAAATGATGCGTAATAATTCAAAAGGATGTAATTATAAAACGAGATTTAAAGCCGAAACCTTTAAATTTTGTTAAATGAATAATAACCATGAAAGAACATGGGCCAAACATCAACAGCTAAATAGATCTCAGATCAATGGATCGTTTACTCTTAAATTAAATAAAAGCAGCTCTACAATTAACAACAATAAGCTCTTTTTGATTTAAAAATCAACTCTTCGCTTAAAAATATCTTCAACAGCGGCTAATCGTCAATTCCTAGATCATTGTAACCACAATATTGTTTTAAAAACAAAACCATACAAACAATTGAAAAAGATTAAAAACTCGTTTTCATATAATATTATCAATCTGCATCTAACTTCCTCGTTTCATTTTTTATACAAATTTGAGCTTAAATTAACTTTACCTCCTTAAAAACTTAATCTTAAAACATGAAGGAATGATTTTTATAATTCAAAGGATTTCTAAATTTTGAAAAATAATTACTATTAGCACGAGAGACTTTTTATTACAAAAACGTTAGTCCGCGAGAATAATGCAAAAAAATAGATAGGAATAACAGTCAAGTTAAAAACGAAGGTTGTAAGATAGATAAGACTTAAATATTCATATATTCATATATGTATAATTGTAAATGTTTCTATACTCTTCAGTAATTTAAAATCTTTATATAATAATATTTTGTTTTGAGAACTAATGATTCAATTATTACTCTGAATGAGACTTTGTTTTTCAGGATAAGAGTTAATTTTACCCATAAATAGGAATTTTGTTAGCTATATCTGGCATACTACAATTACAGTGCATTTCGAAAGCAATAGCAATTATTTAAATATGAGTGATAGTACACCCAAGTGGGTAACTTATACCTTGGTCAATTCTCTTCTATGTATATGTGGCGGTCTTATGGTTCCTATTGTATCTCTAATTTTTAAAACCAAGACAAAAACTAATACTAAATTAATTAATTATGGACTGTCTCTTAGTGCTGGGTCAATGATCACAACTTCACTTTACAAAATGCTTCCAAAAATGGACGATAAAAACAATATGCACGTGTTTACGGGTGTAACTCTAGGTATTTTCATTAGTTTTTCGTTAAACTACATTGTACATTCGTTTGCTAGTGAATCGCTGCTGCATTGTGCTCATGAACATGATGACCATGAACATGATCATAGTCATGAATATAATTATGCTCACGGTAATAATACAGCCTCAGATCAATATGAGAACTCTGCTAATGAAACTGGCGATTCATTAAACAACAACCGTGGGACTCAATATAATCATATTCCTACAGATGACCTTTATAAGCAAGTAACACAAGAACCTACTTTATCTAGCAGAGATGCTTCAACTGATGCTGAATCTTCTCCATTATTGACAAACAATAAAAATAAAACTCATAATTCTACAACAATATCAAGATTAATTACTAAAAATATCACAAATCCAAGTAATGATGAATGTGTACCAATAATAAAAACTAAGAGTTTCAATTGCTATAAAAGTTCCCAATCAGATAGCATTACTGCAAAGAAATTACAAAGATGTAGTTCCATGAATTCTCATAACACAAATGAATTGAATTCTGATAATAACCTTGAAGCTGGTGAACAAAATAATAAAAGAATTGGATTATCCTGCTTAGAAAATGATGTTGGATATGATTTAGAAAATCTGCCAACATATCGTCAAAATTTTTTGAAAAAAAAAGCATCTTATGAGGGAGTAATTATGGGGTCAAATATACATTCTCCATCATATGCAGCTCAATCCGGCCCTTCAACCTCTGGCCAACATTCTATTATTTCAATATATTCTTCAAAGAGTCACAAATCTCATTTACAAGATCATCGCCATAGATTAGAAACTCCTTTTTCAAAACTATTGTCAATCGGTCTTCAAACTTGCGTAGTACTAACATTACACAAGCTGCCTGAAGGTTTTATTATATATTATACCAACAGCAGTGACACAAATTCTGAACTGGGATTATCCATCTTCATAAGTTTGGCAATTCACAATTTCGTTGAAGGATTTGCTATGACTTTACCCTTCTATGCAGCTTTAGAGTCGAAAATAACTCCAATATTGATTACAGCAGTATTGGGTGGAGGATCCCAGCCTATTGGTGCTCTTATAGGATACCTATTTTTTAAAAACAAAAATAATTCAAGTATAGAAGGTTCGTTAAGTATGGACTTTTTCTTAAGTTTAACAGCAGGTTTTTTACTAGTTATTTCACAACAAATGTTTCAAACTGGTGTAGGTTTCAGTGACAACCATCATCATCATGGTACCGATGATGATTCTGAAGCTCAAGAAGAACATAGCCTTGGCACGACCTGTTTAAAATGGTCTTGTTTCGGAGTTCTTCTAATTCTAGCAAGTGGTATATTTATTTAAAATAGCGGACATTCCGTTTATTCACTATCTTGAAATTTATATACTTATGTTAAATAGAATGGTTTTAAAATTTATTTAATTGTATTTATTAAGAACATTGTCTTCAACTATCAATTTTGTAAGCTTATGTCAAGTTAACTATGGTTTTTGTTGAAAAAGCTAAACCTTTTCCACACATACTTGCCGAGATGATCTGAAAATGAACTTTCATTATATACCAATAAAAACATAATAAAAATTTCGACTGTACTTAATGTAAATATTCAAGTTCAATTCCTTCTTGGTAACTTGCCCATGTTTTAAATTAGCGTATGACAATAGCTGAGTATTAATCATAGGCAATACGACAGTAGCTTTCCTAATATTTTAGTTTCTTGTTAGGATTCTTATACATTCTAATAAGATATTATAATTTTCAAAA
Source organism: Tetrapisispora namnaoensis (assembly GCA_003705985.2). Lineage (NCBI taxonomy): Eukaryota > Fungi > Ascomycota > Saccharomycetes > Saccharomycetales > Saccharomycetaceae > Tetrapisispora > Tetrapisispora namnaoensis. The sequence goes on along the minus strand of PPKD02000020.1, from coordinate 170,418 downwards.
AATAATATGAATGAGGAAAATTATGATGAATTTGGTAATTTCATAGGTCAAGATCCGTTTGATTCAGATTCAGAGAGTTTAAATAATTTTAGTAGCAGCAAAGATATAGCTGAAAGTAACCGCCATATAATTTTGAAAGAAAATCCAGAAGACAAACTTCCAGAAACTTATCAAAATTTTGGCTTTAATAAGGATGTTGAAGTATTGATTGAAACAGAAGATAGGGATGATAAAAATACTAATGTGTTGAAAGATACTGTTCAACAGAAAATTTCCCCTTCCTTGTTTACTAAAAATAAGAATAATATACCTAAAACAAATTATGATAAAAATTACATGATCAATTTAGCTAATCTTCCGGAAAGAGTAAGAAATATTTCAATAATTGGTCCTTTGCACTCAGGTAAAACTTCACTTGTGGATTTATTAATAAATGATAGCCATAAAAAACTTCCTCATCTTACAAAAAATTTACAATTAGGTTGGAAGCAACTAAGATATATGGATAATACTAAACAAGAAATCAATAGAGGTATTTCTGTTAGATCAAATGGTATAACATTATTATTGAATGATTTTAACGAGAAATCAGTCGTATGCAACATATTAGATACTCCAGGACACACTAATTTTATAGATCAAGTAAGTCTGTCTCTCTCAGCTACTGAATATGCTATTGTTTGTATAGATGTTGTTGAAGGCGTAACTTCAATAGTTGAACATCTCATTAGATTATGCAATGTTAAAGGTAATGAAATTATTTTTGTATTCAATAAAATTGACCGATTAATCTTAGAATTAAAATTATCACCACTTGACGCATACTTCAAACTGAAAAAAATAGTGAACGATATTAATAAATTTACAAAAAAGACATTTTCTCCAGAACTTAACAATATAGTGTTTGCATCATCAAAATTGGGATTTACTTTCACCATAAAGGAATACGTTGAATATTTTTATAAAATCAATTTGAAGAATAATGAAATTGAAGTATTTAGTAAAACATTATGGGGTAATTATTACTATTCAAATCAAAAAATTACTATATCACCGAAAAATAATAATGATACCCCGATGTTTGTTGATTTTATTTTAAAACCACTATACAAATTAGTGACACACACACTGTCAAGAAGCAGAGAATCTTTATCAACTTTTTTAAAGGACGAATTTAATATCATATTGCCAACCAGTGTATTAGACTATGATCCCCAACCTCTTTTAAAATATGTTTTACAACAAATTTTTCGTAGACAAACAGGTCTTATAGATTCGATATCATCATTATGTGAACCAGTTGGGTTATCTGATCGTAAAATTGAACGTATTACGAACCTCAAAGATTTTTTAAATAATGACAATAAACTTGTATTAGCACAATGTCTCCATATCATGGACATTGATGGGGAAGACTGGTCAATTATAAGATTATACAGAGGTTCTATTAATATTGGTGAAACATTCCACCTTATAGATACTAGTGATCAACTTTATGAATCATTTAGAGACTTGGACAATAATGATTTATCAGAATTTCCTACTGTTGAAATAAAGAGTATCGGTTTTATGGGTGGCCGATATATTACTCCACTTTCTTCTGTTAATGAAGGTAATATAGTACTAGTACAAGGTCTTTCTGAATTTTATTCCAAATCAGCTGTAATATGTCGTTGCACTATGAATTCAATTCCAATCATTCGAAATGTTATTACATTTGGCCAGCCTGTTTTCAAGGTATTTATTGAGCCTACTCATCCTAAGAATTTACCAAAATTGTTAAATGGTATCAGAAGAATAAACAAGTACTATCCTGGTGTAAAAATAACCTCTGAAGGATCTGGTGTGCATTCATTACTTGGTTATGGAGAGTTATACATTGATTGTATAATGTATAGTTTAAGAGAAGAATATGCAGGTTGTGAAATAAAAATTTCTACTCCCATGACAGTATTTTCGGAGAGTTGTTCAGAAGAATCATTTGCTTCTATTCCAGTTATTTCTTCAAATGAAAGTATTTCGTTAAGTATCACTGCACAACCTATTACTATGGATCTCATAAGGGATTTAAATAATAATAATATTACAACTGAAATTTGTAAAGATGCTGATAAGTTATCTATTATATTAACGAATAATTATGGTTGGGATATATTAGCAGCTAAAAATGTTTGGGATATAAATTCTTTGAATGTTTTCATAAATGACACTTTACCAGACGAGGTTGATTCAAATCAGCTGTTAAAATTCAAAACTCAAATTTTACAAGGTTTTCACTGGGCAATAAATGAAGGACCTCTTGCAGAGGAAACTGTCAATGGGATCCAATTTCGTTTATTGAACTTCCATATTGAAAATGAAGAAATACAAATAACTGAAAATGAAATAATATCAATGGTTAGAAAGGCATGTTTTATTGGTATATTGACTGCAAAGCCAATTTTGTTGGAACCTATATATGAAGTTGATGTTATTGTTTACAGCTCTTTGTTACCAATTATCGAAGAATTATTTAACAAAAGGAGAGGGGGCAAAATTTATATTGTATCAAAAATAGGAGGAACTCCTTTGATAGAAGTTCGAGGTCAAGTTCCTGTCATTGATTCGGTAGGTTTTGAAACTGATTTAAGATTATCAACTAATGGTAAAGGTATGTGTCAGTTACACTTTTGGAGTAAAATTTGGAAGAAGGTTCCTGGTGATGTCTTAAATGAGAATGCGCATATTCCTAAATTGAAGCCTGCACCTTATGAAAGTTTAAGCAGAGATTTTTTGATGAAAACAAGACGGAGGAAAGGAGTTTCAAATGGTGGATTTATGTCCAATGACGGACCTACTTTAGAAAATTACATTGATTCAGATATGTACACACAGTTGAAAGAGGGAGGATACATTTAATGATATAAATAAACCATATATTCAGCTTTATTTTCTAAATATTTTTTGTTACTCAATATACTATTGGTTATGTTAGTCATTTCCTGCATTTTTCTCAAAACGAAATAAGTAAAAAGCCTTAATTAAGATCTAATATTTATAAAATCGTTAATTAAAGTAAATTCGTGTATTGTGATATATATTCTGAAAAATTTTATATTTTAAGTTTGAAGATGCGATGAGATGCGATGAGATAAGAATTTTCATAATCAACATAGTTATAAAACTATTAGTATACTTTTTAGATTATTTAACTAGTTAACCGTTTTATAGTGTACCATACACCTACTTATTTCAACCATCAGTAACATTTAAGAAGCTGTGAAACTCATATAATGGCTAAGGGTTTTAAATTGAAAGAGTTATTAACTCATCAAAAGGAACAAGCAAAAGTTGACAAACAAGAAGCTGAAAAATTAAACAGAAAAAATGAGAAATTGAAGAACGAAGAAGTAACTACTGTAACATCTGAGGATTTTGCTCTCTCTAATGCTAAGAAGGCAAAAGATGCTAAGAAATTTAAAAAAGAGATAAGAGAGGAAGAATATCAAAGTAAAGCTTTGTCTAAAAAGGAACAAAGAAAATTGAAAAAAGAATTGAAGAAATTGGAAGAAGAAGAAAATGAAGAAGTTGAAGAAATGGAAGAAGTGTTAGATTTAGATCGCTTAGCTGAAAGTGCATCTGATGATGAAGATGAGGAAGAAGAAGAGGAAGAAGAAGAGGAAGGAGAGGAAGAGGAAGATGTACCACTATCTGATGTTGAATTTGATTCGGATGCAGATGTTGTTCCACACCAAAAATTGACAATTAATAATACGAAAGCTATGAAACATTCTTTGGAACGTATACAGTTGCCATGGGCTAAACATTCCTTCCAAGAACATCAATCAATTACTTCAAAAGTTAATTGTGACGAGGGCATAAAAGATATATATGACGATACAGAAAGAGAATTAGCATTTTACAAACAATCTTTAGATGCAGTAATGGAAGCTCGTGATCATTTCAAAAGATTAAAGATACCATTTAAGAGACCATTAGATTATTTTGCTGAAATGGTTAAAAATGATGAACACATGGATAAAATTAAATCTAAATTAGTCCAAGAGGCCAGTGAAAAGAAGGCTAGAGAAGACGCTAGAAAACAAAGACAATTGAAGAAATTTGGTAAACAAGTACAAGTTGCCACATTACAAAAAAGACAATTGGAAAAGAAAGATACATTAGATAAAATCAAATCGTTAAAGAAGAAGAGAAAGCAAAGTGAAATTGGCGGTGACGAATTTGACATCGGCATCGAAGATGCCTCGACAGAACGTGATGGTTATGGTGCTGATAGTAAAAGAAGCAAACCAAATGGTAAAAGAGCTGCAAAAAACACTAAATATGGGTTTGGTGGTATGAAAAGATTTAAAAGAAAAAATGATGCTGAATCATCTATGAATGTAAGCGGTTTTTCTTCTAAAACACAAAAAGGTAAACTATTTAGACCAGGTAAAAGTAAACGTTCAAGAAGACATTAATCTGTTTTGCGTAAAAGCAAAAAATATTAAAACAATGTTTTATCTATTTCTAAATTTTCGATTCATTCGGTCAAGATACTCATTCAATGAAAACCATAAGTTAATCTTACTATAAAATTTTCTTGATATACCGTTTATAAATAAATCATATCCAAAAGGGTTTATAAAATACAACACCATTACATATTTTTAATTAAATTAATATCATAAAAATTCAACTAAAGAGCATCTTTCAAATTAAATATGCAATGCTATTTTAATGAGCTATAAAAAACTTGATGTATTTAACCATGAAATCTGATAGTATTTACAAATACGGGCTGCTCAAAATGTCCAGCGTAAAAACATTTCTAAAGGATTCTTTTACTGTCTATATAGTATATGACATTTCCGATTTCCGGTTTCGGTTAATATAGACAGTGTGACTGAAAATTATAATTAAACCACAAATGCTAGTTTATTTACTCCACATTTATTTTATTTAATGATTTTTTAATTTCCGTTTTTCTCTCAATTTGACGCAAAAATGAGAGAACAAAACACAAATCGCTTACAGAATTAGAGGTCACAAAAGCTAATCTATTTAATGGAGTATATATGTTGTATATTACCTTAGCAATGTTGAATGAGAAAACTAAAATAACATTAAACTTGTGTCACTGCCTGCATACATGGATATTGATTATCCTGAACAATATATCAGCCAGAAGCGCCTCAGAAATATATATTATTTATTGATTTTTGATATGATAATATATATATGTATACTTTTTACTTACAGTCTCCAGTGAAACAGATATAACGTACAATAAGGTATCTAACATCATAGATTACAGATTACAAATTATTAGAAAAATGATTGTATCCCTAAATTTTTAAGGTTGCATATATAGTTGGGTTATTTTTTTTATTGTTTAAATTTATATACTTAAAAAATTATATATAAACGCAGATTTAATTTTAAAAAACTATCGTTTTAAAATAAATTTATGATTAACTATTTTTGGGTTTAAGGACGTTTAACGTTGTTCTTTTTTCTAGCTTAAAGGAAAAAGAAAAGATAGGAATCCTCTGAAAATCAAATTAGTCAAAAAAGTTTAGGAAGTTCATATTATATTTTAGTATCTGTTCATAAATATAAATATATATATATATATATATATACAATTGTATTATTTTATATAACTAATATTTTTTTTTGAGAACTGTTACAAAAGTGTAATTACTATAATAACATAAAGACACAACAATAAGCAATAACATTTGCAATATCCAGCTCATATTATTTATTGGAAAGTTTTTTTATTGTATTATTGCATATAATAATTGTAATAATATTAGAAAGAAAATGAATATATCTATTATTTATTCAGTTTCGTTGGAAATAAACTAAAGAGGATTTTATTTCAAAGAATTTTAAAAGATATACTTATTTATCGGTCATAGAGATCCCATAATCAGTAAACTAAGTATACCTAAGATAGATTTTTGTTTGGGAATATTATTGAATATCGACATTGGATATCAAAAATTACTTAAGCTTGGTGAAAGTGGAAAGCCAAGAATATAGGAACGAATAAATTTAAAAATTATTTTTTTAGTAAGTGGAATAACTTTAATTCATCGTTGATTGACTGTTAATATTGTTTTTTGAATATAAATTTTTATTTGATATTAAAAATAAGCTTATTTTAAATAAATAATAGAGACTAAAGAAAGAGCAATAATTACGAAGAAATAATTATAATTATAATTTTAAATTTAGGGGATATTGCGGTATCGTGATATTGTGATCCTGAAAAATATAATTTTGTTATCATATTTCTTGTGTAAAATAACATTGTTACAAGGCTGTTTATTTGAGAAAAGTATAGAATATCCCTTTCAAATGGATTCAGAGCTGAATACAAGACAAGTAAATATCAACGAAGGCAATAACTACAAAAATTATAAGAACCTCAACAAAAGTTATAGTGACTTTAACGATGAAGAATTTGGTAATTTAAAAAGAGAAGAGAGTTATAACACTTTATCTTTTAAACCTAAATTATTTTATAAAGTAGAACAAGAATCGCCTTCAAAAGTAACTTTAGTTAATAAAATTGGTACATTAAGCGAATCGTATACAAAACCTATTACGGAAGATTTTAAGCACGTGAAAAACTCGACCAATAACAATTCAATAAAAGAAACAGATAATTTAACTTGGTCTTTAGGACGACAAGAAAAGAAACCTCCATATTCTTCAATTGAAGGTCTCAATGAAGCATTGATTAAATACCATCCACGAAATGATAATCCTTATTTGAGTGCAACTAACATCCTTAATGTATCCAACTTAATGTATGATGAATATATACCGGATTTGAATTATAGAGATGTAATTGAAAATTGGAAAAGGGAGTTGAACAATGAAAAAAATGCAAATTCATTAATACCTCGTAGCAGTAATTTAACGAGGCCATCTACTATCAATAGTGGATTAAAATGCTCTACCAGTAACGACAGCATTAGCACCGCTAGTTTAAGTAGTTTAAATGATTCAATCATCTTTACCGAATCACATGCTCAAGTTGAACCAATACCTTTTCCAAATTTAAACAAAAAAAGTACCATAGACCATTTTGCTTCAGAGAAGTCAAAGTATAAGCCAATTGATGTTAATTTTATTGATAATCAAAACTCTCTTGAGGGCAATATTTTAAGAGAAACAACTGTAGCGAACAGAACACCTAATAAGCTGTACACGCCATTATCTTCATTGGCCATTGATCGTCAATTAAAACATGGAAATAAACAAATGGCTGTTGAATTAGAAAACCCTAATTCTGAAATGTTAACAAAATATTATTCAAATGACTATTTTTTTAATAATAATAATCCAAACTCATATACCTATAAGTCAGCTTCTTCCACAACGGGAAGGATACATTCTTCGGCAACCAATGACTCATTCAGATCAGTATCATCATCAATATCTTTGTTGCCTAATTCCTTAAATGGAAATAGTACAACCGTCTCAATGTTGATGGAATTAAATATGAAACCCGAAGAAATTGCTGAATTAGTTGACTTTTTACCAAATAACTTTATGTCCTTACCTTATACTCAGAGAAAGAAACTTTTAGTAGAACTTAAACCAGAAAAAAATTATAAACAATTAATGAATGTAATAAAGAAATTTATGTTGACAACTTCAAGGAGTAATATATCTCTACGGAATTTACAATATTCTAATAGAATACCTAGCATGGAAAATAGTCAACTTGAGCAAACACAACCACCAAACTTACAACCATCATCGTTTGGCCTCAATAATTCAGTTGCGTCACAGTATTTAAATTCTTTTTCACCAAGCGTTCCATCTTCATTTCAGAGCAATTTTATCAAAAATTCCTTCAATGATGTAAGTGACATAAATGACTATGTTGGAAATGGCAATGGTAATATAAACAATGGATCAATGAATAGACGTTATAGTATTGGTGAGATGGCAAATATAAAAAATCTAACAGGTCGACCAGATGATAAAGGAGAAGAAATTCTAGGTCATGTTCTCGGTAAAATCATTGGCTTTGGTGCCTGGGGACTGATAAGAGAATGTTTTGAACTTAAAAGTGGAAAGTGTAGAGCAATAAAAATTATAAGATTTCGTAATAATGAAAAATTAAAAAAGCAGGTTTTAAGGGAAGTAAAAATTTGGAATGAATTAAAACATGAATTTATATTGCCACTTCTAAATTGGAAACTACACGAAAATTATGCAATGTTTTGTCTGACAGAACGAGTGTATGACGGAACACTATATGACCTTGTTATTACTTGGGACGAATTTTCCAAGTCAAGAATTGATATAGAACTAAGATGTTATATTACGGTAGTCTTATGTTTACAAATAGTGAAAGCTGTGGGTTATATGCATTCTCAGATGATTGTCCATGGTGATATAAAATTGGAAAACTGTCTTTTAATTAAAAATTCCAATGATCACGGTAAATGGAAAGTATTAGTCTGTGACTTCGGTATGAGTTGTCACTATGGAGCGGCCATCACACACGATGAACAATTACATGACAATACAGAAACTTCAATACTAGATAATGAACAGATTGATGTTAAAAATAACTATTTTAATGGATGTAATATAGTTGGTCGTAACCTTAGTCACGCAAACACTGCTGGAGATCAGATCAATAAGCAAACTTGTTTAAATAGTCAAATGAACCTGAAATCACATAGTTCTGAACGATTAAGTGGATTAATGAAAATTATAAGATCAAGACCATCATATGCTAATTCAGGAAATAAAAATTCTAATGATCTTTTTAAAACCAGTAAGCTAAATACTTCACCAAAATCATATAGTTCGGTCACAAATATTTCAGATGTGTCAAACAAGGTGTTCACAAGTCCAAGGAGAAACATTAATAGAATTAAGAGAGCACCAACTATTACTATAGGGGAACATGACCATACTATTTTGAATTCTAATATGGCGAAAGGACCTGATCCGCATACAAATATTGGATCTCTACCTTATGCAGCTCCTGAGTTGGTTTCTGCAACTTCCAGAACCATAGACCCTCCAGCAGATGTATGGGCACTTGGTGTCCTCATTTATACTATGTTAGTTGGAAAACTTCCATTTAAGAATGATTATAATTCTAGACTTGCTGAGATTATACAGAGTGGAAGATTTGACAGGCAATCATTACAACACGTTTGTGCCTCATTGATAAGAGATAATAATTTAGCATCAGTTGAGAATAGTTTAGAATTAAAGAATTTGAATAACTGTAGTTTGTACAATATAGTAATAGGGTCTTTAACTGTTGATATTGATAAAAGATGGAGCCTTAAGACAATTGAAAAAGAATTAAATGCATTATTTCAGGAATAAACTTACAAAAGTAAATTAATTTACACCATTTTAATTTAAATTTAAAATAAATTAACTCTAGCATTAATTACTAAAATATTTTGAAATATAAAGAAATTACTAATACTTTAATATAACCATAAAAACTTTTTAATTACAATAATTCTATATAATGATAGATGATATAGTAATCTGTAGAATAGTAAGGAATATATATTTGATTAAACTTTTCTAATATATTGAAATATTTTATAAATTGCGTTTATAATGAACACAACAATTTGTATTTCTCATCCATGCTGAGCCTAGTACTTGATCGATTGTTATCCTTTTTGAGGGCTCGATTTGGAAAATTTTGTAAAGTGTTGCTTTGCGTAGACGGTTTATCTCATGGTTTATGTGCCTCATTTCCTCAAAAACGTAAAATTCATTTGAATCTTCAATTTCAGAGCAGAATGATTTGTATAAAGAATCTTTCCCAGGAATGGCAATTTTCCATAAATAATGTCCAAGTACCATGGAACAATATATAACACCTACACTCCAACAATCTACCAACCTCGGGTCATACTCATTGCCATGAATGAATTCTTCTGGTGCAACATATGGCTCTGAACCAACAACTCCCGATTGAAAATGGACTGTTTTTTCCCATGCAGTTTGGAAAACACAACTTGTTCCAAAATCACAGATTTTAAGCAGACCATTCGAATGGAATAATATGTTTTCGGGCTTTAAATCACAGTGTGCAACACCGTGACTATGCATAAAGCGTATACCCATCAATAACTGTTTCATGAAACAATCAGCTTCCAATGGGTTTAATGCCATTCCAGCTTTAGATTTCGCAATTAAAATACTATACAGATCCCCTGCTGGGCAAAATTCTAGGACCTCGATGAATGAGCTGTTAGAAACTTCCATCAAATCAATTATTTTCACAATATTTGGATGACATCGAAAAATACCACCTTTAATTGTAGAATGACTTAAAGAGTGTCCAATAATAAATTCAGATGTGATACGAGTTGTAAACTTATTTTTAGGCTCATTAGATTTTGGTTTAAGCTCCTTTACTGCATAAAATATCTTTTTGTTATCACAATACGATTGAAAAGAAGCTGGATCTGATTCTGTTCTATTTTTTGCAAACAACCTGACTATCCCATATGATCCATTCCCTAATACAACACCTACTGAATTACCGTATTTTTGTGCAAAAGAAGCAGTACTATTTCGACTAATATTCGATGAATCCTTTATTTTTCCTGAAAGTGCATTATTTATTCTTTCAGAAAGCTCATTTATTAATTTCAACTCTGTTGCCCCAATTGCAGCATTTGAATTGACAATCTTATTCGATAGATCATTTAATCCTGAGTTATTGTCAAAATCCTTAACGTTACTGACGTTGTTTGCTGATAAAACCCTATCAGGATTATTCGGACTACCTTCATTTTCTAGATAGTCTCCTACTTGGGGAGCTATTAAGGAAACTGCGTTTCTTAACTGGTCATCTACCATCTCATCTTGTTGTACATTGCTTTGATTTTCTTCATTTTTGTGAGACTTAAATAAATTTGTAAGTGAAAATACAGAGCGTTGCTTTAGATGATCCTGCATCTCTTGTATATTTTTATCTATGGATGCAGTCTTACCATCATTAATATAAGGACGTATTATTTGTATTACATTTAGATTGTGTTCGTGACTACCGTTTTCAAACACCTTAAAGTTTTCAACTTGTAATATACATTTCCCTCTATGACCTTCAGGATGTAACGATCCAACACTTATGGAATCTGAATGTGGTTTAAGCTTCCGATGTTGTAATGTTACGCTGTTATGACGAGAAGGTCTTGACTGGATTCCTGATAGTGAATTAGATCTCACAACATCTCCCTTTTCACTAGTTTTTGAACTATTAGCATTTGCGTTGGAGTTTGTACTTTTAAATATTGGTATTTTAAATGAATTATTTCTCGATAAAGATTTTCCTTGTTTGAAATCAGCTTGGTTATCTTTAGCTATATTTGTTGTAGATTGGTTATCTATTTGAGAATTGATTACTCTATGGGAATAATTAATTCCATCCTTATCTCCATTTGTAGTTTTATTAAACGGCACAGTTGGTGAATCATTTTTATTATTAGAGCATATCAAAGAATCAATACGCCTATCGTTGCTACTAGATGTATCGGGTCTATTTACTTTTGTATGTTGATATTTTGTTGATATATCTCTGGAGCTATCAGTATAATTGCTAGACAAGTCATCCACTTTTGAAAACGACCTACCATCAGTACTCCCATCTGAAGAATACCTTGGAGGTGTCGATTTTTTTGACAGAGAAGCTACACTGTTGTTTCGTACAGGTACTCTTTGTAAAATTTGACCTGTATCATCCGATGAATAATCAGCTGATTTATCAGACAGTGAACCATCGACTTTTGCAAAAATGTTTTTCGATATAGTTGAGTCATCTTTTTTAAGTCCCTTTGATTTGGATAAGGAATTATCCTCATTATGTTGATCATTTGGATGCCTCGGGAGGGATGGATTAGTATGTGGTCCAGGAGACGATAATTTAAATAGATTTTTAATTGAACCAGATAATGACTTAGTTTTTGGTGTGGATTGTGGGGATGGAGTAGTATTGTTTGTGTCTAATAAACCCATCTTGTTTTTATTATTTATTTATGTTCCAAAAATTTGGGTTATTAGAAATTCAAATATGGAATATTATAACCTAGTTGTTTGTAAATCAAAAAGACGCTTTTTCTCTAGTAATTTGGAATAGATCTCTCAGCTATATGACTGCAATCCTCTGCTATCAAAATAGAATATATATTTATTGTTTTTTTTTAGCTTTGTATTAAAATTGTATTTGTGTATAAACTGATCTTAACAGAAAAATTTTAGTTTAATGTGCTGATTTTATGTTTATTGAATATCAAATTTGGTTTTAAGAGTAAACTGGTTTCAATCTAAATAAGAAATTGGTATAATAATAACTTTGTACTAGATATATAATCTTAAATCGCTGCCAGAAGTATGTTTTTATCTGTAACTACAAAACTGTTCTGAACTAGTGTTACTATTTAATACTTAGAATGTCTTAATTTTATAACAGGTAAATGGTATTGGTAGTAGTTAATTTGATTTCGCCTCTTTTTTCAATAGGAAATTCTTGCTCAATATTTTCAGTTATAGCAACGAGTGAAAAAAAAAGGGAAGCTAACAACTTATTTAAGCCATAAACAGTTATACTTGATACATGTTAGTAAACAAATCCTTGCATGTTTAATATATATAATCTTCACTTTTAGTTTTGAATATTAGTATGGAAATAAATAGAAGTACATAGTATCAACTTGTTATAAAATAAAATAACATGGCTTTTATGAGCATTGTGCTTATTGTCATTTAAGATTGTAGGAATATGAAAGAAAACACTGTCATTTTAATTAAATGAACAACAGTGTAGTGAAAAAAAAAAGACGAGGAAACGTTAGGTATAATTTATCTATTACGAGGGAATTTCTGAGTTATGTTTGAACTGCAACAGCTCTATTTTATGTCCGTTCTGTAGTTCTGAGTTCTTCTTTTTCCATTAAATACCCAAGAAAAAATGTTAATAAATAGGCTAGAATTCCACATGTTAATGGCATTACTAAAAATAATTCTGGTTTCGTTGTTATGCTAGAGCCATAAATGGTTAAATAAATGGGTGAAATTGAAAAAATTGTAATGGACGTTACAAAAGACATAGCTCCAAAACTTTCGCCGGTTTTATCTGAAGGACAATACTTTATCATGGAGCCACTTAGTGTGGGGGATGATAAACTACTCAAACATTGACAAACAGCTAGTATCATTAGTGATGCTATATTACCTGAGCATAATAACATAAACAGATTCGATATTGCAGCAAATAATAAAGGATATCTGATGCAAGTAAGGTCTATTTGGTCAAGCACTACTGTTTTAGTCTCATGCATTTCTTTTAAATAATGCAAACAAAATGGTGCAATTAACAACAGTACAACACATCGTCCCAACCCGGTTATTGATATAAAATATCCTAACTCAACTGATGTCCAATCGTATTTATAGGTTGCATATAATACTAAAGTTGGTAAAACACAAACTGTACTACAAAGATACAATGCGTCTATCAATAATAACGTCAGTAGCACAATACGGCGTGTTATAGATCCATCTGTATCCCTTGGAGGCCATAGATTTTTCAATGGATAGAGTAAAATATATATTTGGGATGCCAAATTACTCAAAATTTGTTTTGTTATTCTAATTATGATATTTTGGTCTGCTCCAATCATGAAATCTTTATTTTGTTTCCATATTTCACTACGCCTCTTATCATGGTCTATCTTGGATTTTTTCATTGCTTCTGGGTGTCTCGTTTCCACTAACAAAGTAAAACACATTAAAATATATAACACATTTAAAAATAAACTGAAAAATAAGGCATAAAAGTTACTGTTAGTAAGTTTAACTATTATTGAACTTAGAAATGGACCTAATCCAATGGTTCCATATAGTACACTCATCATGAAACTTATAGTCATAGTAACCAGCTCTGGTTCTATAATATCGGTTATGTAACTATTTGAGGTTGAAATTATAGTTAAAGCTCCTCCCGAAAATGCATCAATAATATTTGGTAAAACAAATACCCATAAGCTTATTTTTGTATTGGGTGCCACTGAATATATGTGTAATAATAAACCTACTAATTTAATAAGACCGATGCATTTAAAAATGGGTACTCGGCCAATTTTATCAGATAATGCATTCCATCTTGATATAAATATCAATGATATAATTCCGGATAGAACTAATGAAAAAGATGTGACCTTTGAAAGAATTTCTTGAACTCTTGATTTATCACAAATCTCCGTATCGCTGTTGTATTCTAGTAATGCGGTGCAGATTTTATCCATTTGTAAAGGAATAATTGGAGCTTTGATCATTATATCAGCTAGAGAAATTAAACCAACTAAGCAGCTTAATAAAAATATACTTGGTTTTTTGTGCCATGGCAATTCACTATGTCTTAATCTAAAATCTCTTAACCATCTTGTCTCATCACTCTCAAACTCATGGTTCTGGTCTGATATTATACTTTCATATAAATCAATACCTGTCTGTTCGATGATCATATCTGGATTTTGGTTATGAAAAGAATGATTGCTTAATAAAGGTGTAACTTCATTATTCCCACTATTACTAATTATAGCTTCGACATCTAAATGATTATGTGCATCATATGTACTGGGCATGGTTTTACTACCATTTTCTTCAGACGGCTTCAAACTCATTATATCCAAATAGCAATAGTATGTGATCACCTAACTAGTATAACCACGATAACTTCTTCAATGTATATTTGGTAAATAAACAATTTTAGGTATATTAGTAATAAATTAGGAACTGATATTTTTACTAACGCTTTTTAGCCATCGATTCAACTTACAGTTGGTCATTTAACTTGCACTGGCCAAAAGTTAGAGAGTTAATTATAAATAATAATTTATGTAATTTATAAGAAAATGTTAAAACAATCATAAATAATGACATATAGTCCTGAAAGAGAATATTTGATAAATTTTATATCCTTACATTTCTCAAACCCGTATAAAAAGTAAATTAGGGCAGCGTGTACAAATATTTTGGTAGTTCTTTAAACATAGTCGTTTATCATACCATTAAGAATGCGCATTACCGCAATTGAATGAAGCACCCTTCCCGGGGGTGATTTAAATGGTTCTCGAAATTGGTATTTACAACAATTGGCCAATAATAAAATGTTAGCATGAGTATTACTAACAGGACGTTTATAAAGTAGATAACATTACAATTAAATGTTTGTAGCATTGCACGTTCAACATTATTTTAATTTAAGTCTTAGTGTTTATACTTCAAGAGATGTGATAATTTTTTGTAATAAAACGATGATAAAGTATATTGCTTGTAGTTTAATCAGTTTGCTTTCAATGAGGAAGAGGGGGGGAGCTGAGATGTTGATATTATGAGGTTATTTATTAATTAGTGCCTTGTTTTTATAATCATAGTTATGTTTTTGTCTTTTATAAATTCTTTGCTGTATGCAATATTAAACATTTAAAAAGAAAATAAAACATAGTAGAATTATCAATAAGAGTTCTATCACAATGTTCTTAAAGATATGAACGAATGTTTATATAGCTGATACGTAAATATATAAATATTTTGCATGAGTTTCAATTTGTCTTTTTTTTAGTAGTAACTGGTTTACCAATAGTTATATTGTTCAATAAAACATGACTAACAACTTCTAAAATCAGCATAAATAAGGAAGAAAGTATTGCCAAACAATAGTTTGAAATTGTCATTCCGATATCTAACCATGACCCATCGGTCTTGACGAGATAAAATAGGTTCAGCGATAGTATATCACTTGAAGAGATGATTAAGGTTGATATGGCGTAATCTTTTATTTGAAGCTTTTGGTTAAGAATACCCAAACCGATGGATAATAATAAGTATGGAATTAGTAATTTTAACATTAGTAAAGCCCCCATGAGGAAAGGATCAAATATTGGTGTCAACCTATACACCGAATCTAGTGAAAACGAAGATATAGAAGAAACATTACCGGTACCAAAGAAGGCGACTTGTAGTAAGAAAAACCCAATCACTG
Source organism: Tetrapisispora namnaoensis (assembly GCA_003705985.2). Taxonomy (NCBI): domain Eukaryota; kingdom Fungi; phylum Ascomycota; class Saccharomycetes; order Saccharomycetales; family Saccharomycetaceae; genus Tetrapisispora; species Tetrapisispora namnaoensis. The sequence goes on along the minus strand of PPKD02000020.1, from coordinate 154,373 downwards.
AAATTCTTAATAACTGTAGCCAGTTATCTTGTTTGTAGTTTAATTTAATATATGATTCAATTTCAATCCATTGAATAATATAGCAGGTAAAGAAAAAATAGAACAACGCTTCAAATGATATACTTAACAAAATGAAAGTTGGAGCAAACGCTAAGTAAATTAATAATAATCTCACTCGATAATCATTGACTGGATGTCTGTAGTGTAAAAAGGGGCATATGAACAAAGTAACAAATAATGAAACCCATCCACCTATCTGAGAATCGCGAGGTAACCCTTGTCTCATCTGAAGAGAAATAGTCGATTTGTTGGTAATAAGAGTAGTCAATACAACTAATATTATTTGGGAAATGAAAAGGTTCATTGTGTACCAACTTAACAAGTTCTTAACTATATATAAACCATAAATGCTACTAATCACTATTAAAATAGCAGCAGCATTTATTTGATTCAAATCTTCAATTTTAACTGCATCATAAAGAGTGAATGTAGATATGCAGGCACTTGTTATTATCCAACCCAAATTTGTATAGATGTTATATACCCCAGAAATTAAAGGATAAAAAGCCAACATATTGAAAATAACTGTAAAAATCCAACGATGCAAAAACCCATAAACAATGCCTTCATATATAAAAATAATGGCTGCTGAAATAAAAATTTTATTAGAAGTGGATATTCCATTAAAGAATTCCCTTATACCTTTTGTTAATGCCAGTTTCATCGTAATAATTTGACTCCAAAAGAATAAAGGAAACAACAGATACATGTAATAATTGAATGATGAACGTTGGTAATATAGAACATAATTTAATAAACTACCTACTGAAACAAAAAATAGCAAATTACCGATGGAAGTGGAATATAAATCATTGTTTTTGTCCAGAATAAATAATCTTAAAAATAAAGTAAATGCATAAACAATCCAGCCAATGAAACCAACTGTGACAATCGATCTAATAAATCTCCAATTATAGGTCGTTAGATATTGTAAACCTTCTAAAGTAACAGTCATTAATTCTTCAATTAATTTGATTGCATGCTTTTCTAAATCAATTTCTCCTGCTTCAATGTTTGATAATAAATTATTAATTTCCTTTAAATATTCGGCATGAGACTTTTCTTCAAATTTATGGTATTCTTTATAGATAAATTGAGAATTAATTATTTCTTCTTCCTTCACAATATATTGTTCTAAAATACTTTTTGCATTATTTAATAGAGAGTGCATCTTTTTTCCCTCTTCTCCATCAATATATGAAATTGGTAATTCACCTACTGAATTAACTGGGTAATTTGTACCAATTAAGTACGACATTAGCGAAGCAATGTCAGCTTGTTTGACATCATGACGCTTTATATAATCAAATCCCCAACTTTCGGTATAATTGTCGACTATCTTATATTGATTTCTTTCGGGTTTGCTAATACCAGCACCCCAGGCAACTAAAGGAGTTCTGGTGTTGTTAGGATGTCCATCACCATGAGAACCAAAAGCACTCATGCCATGATCAGCTGTAAATACAAATGCAGTTTTATTATCGCCAAAGAAATCATTAACTTTCTCAACAAGTTCTGAAATTTGTTGGTCAATGTATTTGACATTATCATAATATTCGGCTGAATACGGTCTATAAGAATGGCCAGCAGTATCACAGCCCAATAAATGTAAGAAAAAACAATTTCCATCTTGCTTTATTTGTTTTTCTAATTTTTTATTCACTGTTGAATTTTTGAATAATTCATTAACATGGTTGAACACAAATGCATCCAATTCAATTGAGGATTGAGAAAAGTCTTCAAATTCATGGCCATACATCCAAGCATCTATTTGACTTGGATCAGAGGCACCTTCTTTAAACATGGGTAAGATATCAGGAGATCCGAAAGAATATGTGTGATTTGTTTGATTAAAGAAGCTATCAAAGTTAACTGGATTTTCTTTCCAACCTTTTGTTACAGCACTAACATCTTCGTAAAAACCAGCAATCATTGCAACATGTCCTGGTCTAGATTCAGTTGGCATTCTTGTATGTGATATACCATAGGTACCATTATTTAAAACAATCGATCTTATAAATGGTGCTAAATAGGCAGTTTCTCCAGTGGTTGGATGTGTTATTAAATCAAAAGTTGTATCGGCACGCAGTCCATCACCGACGATTAGAAATAATCTTTTAGCTGGAGGAGCATCTGTGCTACGATAGTGGTCCATACCATGGACTAGTGGTGATACAAAATATATATCAAAGATAGACCACAAGTAAAAAAGATGAAAGAAAATACCGATGATAATTAAGGTGGTTCTTGGATTTTTCAACATCATTGGTATATATGGAATATACTATGCTAAGATCTTGTATAAAAGAAGATTAAATCCTAGTTAATTGAATGTTCTTCCAATTTTGGCTACCTAATATATCACTCTTGATATCCAGTTGATTAGTTATAAAGGTTTAACTTTCACGTTGCAGTAAAGAAAAATGAATAATACAGATATGTCTATATATAAAGATCGTTCCAGAAATTATTACGCGTCAAAGTAACCTCGCCAACAAGGTATGATCGAATTTCAAAATTACTATATAGGTACTTTAATAGATTTTTTGAATGAATAATTCACTAAAGTAATCTCATAACTACATGACAATTTTTGCAGTATACTGTTAATATTTTGGTGTAGATAAATTGAAACAAAGAAGATATTTATTTTTATTGAATTATAAAGAGCTACTGGTATATTTCATATCAAAAGGCTTCCTTTTATTTCTTATATGCATTATGGGAATGTTTGACGGATCTTTGTAAATGCATCATGCTGTTTTATATTTATGTCATATAAAATATTTGAGAGTTTAGCATCAATGTAACTATCATCTAGAGACTTTTTAAAGATAAACTCGTCTTCTAGAATATCATTTATCTCAAGATGTAGGTCACTTAATAATCTGCTATTTATTGTCGTCATGATGCTGCGTTTCAGTTTTTTCAAAGTAGTAATATATTTTTTAAATTCATTAATTTCATATTCCTTATTTAACAAAGAATATTTATCGTATGATATTTCAAATTTAGGAATATTTAATTCTGAAATTTGTTTAATTTTTTTGTCATTACTTAAAATATCATTACAGTTGGACAATAAGCTATTCAATTCAAAACTTTTTGTCTTCATTTTTTTTGTAGCTGGATTTTCCAGTAAGTTGATTTTGATTTCTTTCATATCAAATATCTCTTCACCTGTTGCAGGTAAAACAACTTCTAATTCGGATAATTTGATTGTATCTGATATCTTTCTTTTAGGTTTAACACTATTATTTTGACTTTCTTTTATTCTGCTGCTATCATTTTTAGAGCTCATAGAGAAAAGAGTATCAGCGTGCGTATGGTTAGCTTTATCATTTGGATTTCCTAATTTTATCTTATAAAAACCTTTTTTAAGTTGCTTTATTGTTATATCATCTGAATCATCAAAGAAAGATGATTTATTTTTATGCTGCTCTGTTTTAACTGTTTTTTTTGATTCTTGATAATTAATACTAAAATCTGAAGTTTCATCAATTGGAATTTGTTTTGTTAGACGTTTTTTTTTATCGAAATTTGTATTGGATTCTTCAATAATGTCATCGAGATCACTCAATTTACGTAATTTCGGAAGCTCTTTTGCTTGATATGAAGTATTTTGTTTTGTTGATGATTTATCATTGAATATTAATTCTACAACCTCTGGGTTAGAGAAATTAACGTTACTATTTTTTGCATCATTTGATATTATCTCCCCCTCTTGATTTTGGGTGCTGTTAGTTTTAGTTTTTTGCTTCACCAAATTATCAACGTAGGGTCCAAATCCATATGGTTGTTGTTCGTAAGGTTTACTCTTTCTAGCTTTGTTTGTTTTTTTCTGTGCATTTGCTAAATCTTCCGTTCTATATTTGGTAGTTTCATTCTTTGTCGAAAATGATTTTCGATTTACTTCCGGTTCTCGATAGTTTTTATACAAGCCTTGGCGTTGCAAAGTAAGATTATATTGCTCTCTTTGAGCATCATCAGATAAAACGGTATATGCATCTACTACTATTTTGAATAATTCACTTGTTTCATTGGATTTCGATTTATCAGGGTGTAATTCTCTAGCCAACTGTTTATATGATTTTTTTATTTCATGTAATGAGGCAGTAGGGTATAATCCTAACACAGAATAGTAGGTTGTTTTATCCATGTGCATTATAGTTTCATAATAAAGAAGAAACGGTAGTATTTTAAAGGGGTAATGCTTCACAAAAGTGTTCTAGGTTTCATATTTGGTTTACGTTTTTTCATTCCAAATGTACACTGATGATTTTTTTAATATAATATTTTTTTAAAATTGATCTCATCGCAAAGTATATATATATTTTTATTCGGACAAAAAAATATACCTTAAAATGAGAAAAGCTGGGTGAATATGGTACATTTCTAACAAAACGTTAAAACAAAAAAGAAATCAAAAGAATATATACTTTTTCAGAATAAAAAATCCATCTTTTTTATTTAAAAATAATTCTTATTTATTTGAATGATTATTGATTAATTTTATATAAATTTAAAGCTAGGGTGTTAAAGCAATTTTCTAAATAATTGCTCTTCTAAAAGATCATTTGTTTCCCTAAACTGAATCCCGGTAATATACAATGAAAGTTTAAATGCTATAGTAACGTTATGAGAAAAGACAAACTTTTATTTGAGTTATGTCGTTCATCTAACAGGAAACTAAATCAATAGCTTCTAAATGAACTGGAGAACATTGGGCACCAATAGATTGGTCATATAAATTGTAGAAGTTACCGGATAGACATTGGTAGAAGACATCATTATCACCGATAGCTAAGTTACCTTCTGGGGTGATAGACCAACCAGCAGCATAAATGGCACCAGCTTGTGGTGGTGGACCATCAAATTGGAATTGTCTGTTAGCAACGATAGAACCAATTCTGCCTTTAGAGTCTGTTAATTCACCATTTTTAATGGTCATGGCTAGAGTGGAGTCGGTTAAACAAGCTTCAGCGGTGACTGGATTAGTTGAGCTGGCAACATTTGCAGAAGATGTACTTGAAACAGATTTGGAGCCAACTAAAGTGGTAGTTTTAGCAGATGAGGTGGTCTTACCAGTAGTAGTAGTAGCTTGGATTTGACCATCACCAATTTGGGAGACAGCGGCAGCGGTAGTCTTAGTAGTGGCTTGGATTTGACCATCACCAATTTGGGAGACAGCGGCAGCAGTAGTCTTAGTAGTGGCTTGGATTTGACCATCACCAATTTGAGAGACAGCGGCAGCGGTAGTCTTAGTAGTGGCTTGAATTTGACCATCACCAATTTGAGAGACAGCGGCAGCGGTAGTCTTAGTAGTGGCTTGGATTTGACCATCACCAATTTGAGAGACAGCAGCAGCAGTAGTCTTAGTAGTGGCTTGGATTTGACCATCACCAATTTGAGAGACAGCAGCAGCAGTAGTCTTAGTAGTGGCTTGGATTTGACCATCACCAATTTGAGAGACAGCAGCAGCAGTAGTCTTAGTAGTGGCTTGGATTTGACCATCACCAATTTGAGAGACAGCAGCAGCAGTAGTCTTAGTAGTGGCTTGGATTTGACCATCACCAATTTGAGAGACAGCAGCAGCAGTAGTCTTAGTAGTGGCTTGGATTTGACCATCACCAATTTGAGAGACAGCAGCAGCGGTAGTCTTAGTAGTGGCTTGAATTTGACCATCACCGATTTGAGAAACAGCAGCTGCTCTCTTAGCAACAGAAGAAGCAGCGACAGAAGATAGAGAAGTTGTAATAGGTTGAACAGCAATTCCAAAAGTCAAAGTGTAATCAGTATAACCGCCTTTGTAAGTAGCAGATGGAGTTAAAGTAGTCCATGGCTCAGATGGATTATAAGCAGCTAAAGCAGTGGAGGCGAAGGTAGCAGTGGCTAAAGTCTTTTTATATTGCATTTTTTATATTATGTTGATTAATGATTAATTGTTGTTGTTCTTGTTGAGTTTTATGTAATTATATTTAGGATTGAACTAAAAGATGGGATATTCTGGACTATATTGACAAAATACATCCTCTTTATATACATGTCAAGATTATTGTACATCAGTGACAAAATAATATAGGTTGGGTTCAGCCTTTTTTTAAGTATATGTTAATTAACCTTGAGACCTGGCTTATGACATAGGGACATACAAGTAGTTCCTTTTGAAAACAAAAAGACTGGTTTATTATTAGATCCAATTAATACTCTTTAGGAAAGAACCTTACAATTGAAGCAAGAGATCATAAATGAATTGAAATCATGATCTGTATCATTACTGTGTACAAATATCAGAATTGAATAAGTATGTTAAATCCAATACATTAACATACCAGCCATCTGATGGACCTCTAAAATTTTGTTTTATAAGGTACCATAAAAATGCTTCAAGGCACATACATGTACTGGCTTGAAATCTTACTAAAATTAGTATATACCCGCACAAATATGTAATATTATTGTTTAAATTAGGATGTAAAAATAAAAAAGGCTAAACTTTTTCATATCTTCAGCAATAAGGGAGATCATCACCATTTTAAAACGGCAAAAAAATGCGCTAGAAAGAAAAATAAACTGAAATCTAGAGAACATTGTTATTATGATCATTGTTTACGAATCGATCGGTCAGATGCAAGTAGGGAGAAGGGTGAGAGAATGAAAGTTCAATTCCAAATTTTAATTACGTATATGCGTTTTGAAAGATAAATGACATAGCATAATTTATCCGATTATTACAGTTGGATGATAGAACTCTGTAAGATTACTGCTATTATTAAATGAGTTCTTATACAATAAAGCAACTATGAGGTACTTAAATCAGGAGAAAATAATATTGAGGAAGACTGGCACTTTTGTTCTTAAAGCAACCTCGCTTCAAGTCTATCTACATTAATGTATCTATTTTCATTTTATGAACTCACGGGTTGGCATCAGTGTTAACTTTGGCTCTTTTTTAGCAGAGCTAGGAAGAGGTATTATTATACATAAAATTGAATTGTATGTATATTTGAACATCAATCATGTTTTGTAGCTTTGCTCTCGTAGCCAACTTTTTTTAGCACATTTGGGACCCAGAAAAGTCATTAAATCAATTACACAATTAACCTAATACGTTATAAAACGATGCTTCTTTTTATTTTGCACGTTTATTTGTTAATAACTGTATATTACAAACTTTTCCTCTTAACTTATTCTTAGTATCATTTATTGACCCGAGAACTGCACACAAAGCCATGCACTTTATATTCAACATATTTCAGGATAAGTTACTTTCCGTCGTAAGAATATAGCATGTAAAAATAACAGTGAATTAAAGGAGACAAGAGGGTGATTTGATCTAAGATTTCTGATACAAGGACAACATCAATAACAGTATTCACTACTTTCTTTCTACCGGAAACATAATAACAAACACCGAAACAAAATTTGGAAAAACAGAAAAATGGTCAAATTAATTATTTTTTTCTAAATTTAACATCAAAATGATTCGGTTAAAAAAATTAATATATTCACCAAGTTATTAGCGGAAATAAGACTTTTTTTTTTTTTGAAAATAACAGATAAATTAAAATTACACAGCTACGCTACATTAAGCGTACGCCCACATCACATGCTCTTTCGTTGTGTTCTCTACCACCTTACCACAACTCAGATCGATCTTTACCCAATACAGTAAACTTATTAATTCAAAAATTGAAAAATAATAATAACAATAGTGTCCTGTTACTCACTATATTAGAAATAAGAATTATATGGCAATACGTTTTCTACCTGATGGAGTCAAAAAGGGTTCCCTCTGTACGTTACTTTATCTTCAAAAGCACTATTACGTCAAAGAACTATTGATTTCATTCGTTATTTGCTCTATTTTTTATTATCAATTTTCTTCTAATTCATTTTAGTTATGTATAACCGTGAATGCACTCAGTTTGTCTACGCACTGTTCACTCTGCGCATAATCTGGTCTCACTCAGCTGCAAAAACAAAAAATTTGAAAAATCAAATAATGTAATGCAGTAGAATAGCGATTGTCTTCCCTTCCCGTCAGCACACTATCTCGCTATGTCGTTAATAAACTACAGAGTACTATTTATTTAGTATATGGTTCATTATAGCCGTTTAATGATTCATGAAGTTCCCTTGTGGTTTGTTTGCTAATTGATTATATTGGAATACAAACAGGCAATAAAAATATTAGTTTGTTTTCTCTTCAAACTCTCTACGCACTCATTTTCCAAATATCAACCGAATTAATTAAAGCAATCTAAAATTGGTTACAAATTCAGTTGATTTATTCTCAACCCAAGGATTTTTGATTTAAACAGTTATTGCTCATAATGGTAATCAACAAACCAAATTGTTAACCAAGTCATGGCCTAAGGATTTGTCTCTAGCTACTATGCAGGACCTTGCACCCACTTTATGTGGTTGGCCTAAGACTTATCGTTATAACCCCAATTGCATTTTTTTCCACTACTCTCAGTCCAAAAACCGTATTAAATAGAATTTAAAATCCCCTCAGCTTTTACAAACCCTGCCCTCTACAATTAGTTACAAGTAACCGAGTAAGTAACCACCATAACCACCATCTGCTTATCTTAGTAATTTCTTAATTGAAATTTAACAATTATATCCTCTTTAGACGTTGATACCTCTCAAAAAATGTCATACTATTTTGTTGAAGTTAAAAATAGAAGAAACCTTTAAATCGATGAATTTGTATTCTTAAAATTATACACAATTAAATTGATAAAAATAGTAACTAGCTAGAGCAGACAGCATTATTTGTTCCATTATGTCGAGTTCTAATTTTCAATTAATAGCAAAAATAGTAGTAACACAATAGTAACGTATTTGCTAAATTAGGCTACTATAGATTTCATTAATAAATATCTCAGACATTGTACTCTCCATAATACTCCGAATAAGTTAAGATATGTTTTTACCAATTTCTTCTTCTTCTAAACCATCAACTAGTTCAAATTCAACCCCTTTCAAACATATATAAATGACCACAATTATCGTTCATTATTCAGATTATATTCCTGTCTGTCTTAAAAATAATATTAAGAGTTAGAATCAAAAGAGAATATCAAACAACCAAAAGAGTATCAATTAGAAATACAGTATCTCTGACTAATCGAACTTTCTAATCGGAACTAAACTCATAATCACATAGAATCATAAAAATAAAATGCAATATAAAAAGTCTTTGGCTACTGCCGCCTTAGCTTCTACTGCTTTAGCTGCTTATGTTCCAAGTGAACCATGGACGACTTTACGTCCATCTGCCACTTATCAGGGTGGTATAACTGATTATGCTTCTACTTTCGGTATCGCTGTTATTCCTCTAACTACTACTGCTCCAACTGTCTCAGCTTCTTCAGCTTCGGCTGCTTCTTCTGTTGCTAAGAGAGCAGCTGCTGTTTCTCAAATCGGTGATGGTCAAATCCAAGCCACTACTAAGACTACCGCTGCTGCTGTCTCCCAAATTGGTGATGGTCAAATCCAAGCCACTACTAAGACTACCGCTGCTGCTGTCTCCCAAATTGGTGATGGTCAAATCCAAGCCGCTACTAAGACTACTGCTGCCGCTGTCTCCCAAATTGGTGATGGTCAAATCCAAGCCGCTACTAAGACTACTGCTGCCGCTGTCTCCCAAATTGGTGATGGTCAAATCCAAGCCGCTACTAAGACTACTGCTGCCGCTGTCTCCCAAATTGGTGATGGTCAAATCCAAGCCGCTACTAAGACTACTGCTGCCGCTGTCTCCCAAATTGGTGATGGTCAAATCCAAGCCACTACTAAGACTACCGCTGCTGCTGTCTCCCAAATTGGTGACGGTCAAATCCAAGCCACTTCTACTACCGCTAGACAAACAGCCGCTGCTGTTTCTCAAATCAGTGATGGTCAAGCGCAAGCCACTTCTTCTACTTCATCCCATGCTGCTGCCAGCTCTGCCTTAACTACATCCGCTAATGATCCAGTCACCGCTGTTTCTTGTAAGGTTGACGGTACTTTATCATTAACCTTGAAGGGTGGTGAATTAACTGATTCCAAAGGTAGAATTGGTTCTATCGTTGCTAACAGACAATTCCAATTTGATGGTCCACCACCACAAGCTGGTGCCATTTATGCTGCTGGTTGGTCTATCACCCCAGAAGGTAACTTAGCTTTAGGTAACTCTGATATTTTCTACCAATGTCTATCCGGTAACTTCTATAACTTATACGATGAATCCATTGGTGCCCAATGTTCTCAAGTCAAATTACAGGCCATAGACTTAATCAGTTGTTGATTTGATAATAGCATGAAATAATACCAAACTACTTATCAGAGAATATTCTCATAATGACTAATATACCGCAGTTTTGCAAATTCTCATTAAAAATAGCATTCATTCCTTAGCATTTATTATAAACAATTTTGAATTCATCGAAGTCTTTGCGTAGAGCCTCTGACTTTACCCCGTGTTAGTACAAATACTGTTACAGTTCGTAGATTAAATAGATAGTTCATCTAATTCATTTAAAATATTTTTCATGACCTTTAAACAGTTATATTGAATCCTTATTAGGTAGGTTACGTAATTCCTAAATATCAAGATTTCTTTTGATTATAAACGTAATCAGTAAACTATTCTCATAAGTTAGCATTCCTAGTTAGCTAATAAGACCACTGAAAAACTTGATATCAACAAGTATATATATTTTACCAAGTATATATATTTCAATTAGAAGGAAAAATTAACATTTTAATTCTTAAGTTTATTAAAAAGGGTATCTTGTTTTATATATTCAATTGTACATAATATATTTGTTACGAAGCATAAGGGTTAGTTAAATTATAGTTCTGGCATAAATATAGGTATAACATTTATGTTAAGTCACCTAACAGTCAATGATGGAAACAATTTCTAACTTGACTTCAGAACATTGGGAACCAATAGATTGGTCATATAGGTTGTAGAAATCACCAGATAAACATTGGTAGAAGGTATCAGAGTTACCTAAAGCTAAGTAACCGTCAGAGGTGATAGACCAACCAGCAGCGTAGATAGTACCAGCTTGTGGTGGTGGACCATCAAATTGGAATTGTCTGTTAGAAACGATAGCACCAATTCTACCTTTAGAATCAGTTAATTCACCACCTTTTAATGATAAAGTTAAGGTACCGTCATTCTTACAGGTGACAGCGCCAATGGAAATACTGCTTGGGGCGGCTGAAGAAGTAGAAGAAGTAGAAGTAGAAGATGCAGAAACGGAACTTGACTTAGCAGAGGTAAAGGTTGGGGACAAAGTAGAGGTGACTTTGCCAGAAGATACAGAACCAACACTGGTAGCAACAGATCTAGTCAAAGAACTAGAAGAAGCCTTGGTAGTAGCTTGAACTTGACCGTCGGAAACTTGAGAGACAGCAGCGGCAGAAGCTTTAGCGGAGGCTTCGACTTGACCATCAGAAACTTGAGAGACAGCGGAGGCAGTAGCCTTGACGGAGGCAGTTGCAGAAGCAGCAGCAGAAGCAGCCTTGGTTGAACTCAACTTAACAGTAACTGGGGCTTGAATTTGACCATCGCTAATTTGAGTAACAGCAGATTTAGTTGGTAAAGCAGAGGCTGGGGTAGCAGCACTGTTAGTTTGTAAAACAGTGGTGGCAGCAGTACCAGTTTTAGTTATAGTAGAAGTGCTTTCTTGGGTAGTTGTAGTTGTAGTAGAAGCCTTGTTAGTAGCTTGGCTAGCAGTAGAAGCATTGTTGGTGGCTTGACTAGCAGAAGCAGTGCTTTTTGTTTGTAAAACGGTAGTAGCCTTCTGAGAAGTTTCAGTAATAGTTGTGGTAGTGTCTTGAGAAGTCTTGGCAGTGGCAGTGGCAGTAGCAGTAGTAGCTGGAGCTTGGATTTGACCATCACCAATTTGGGAGACAACAGCTCTCTTAGCTAAACCACCGACAGTTTGGACGGCGATACCGAAGGTAGATGGGTAGTCAGTAGCACCTAAGTAACCACCAGCTGGAGATAAAGTGGACCAATTATCACCTGGAACATAACCTTCAGCAGCAACAATTGAAGTTAAACCAGCAGCAACAGTAATTTTTTGTAATAGCATTTTTAATAATAAGAATTTAAATTTTTTTAGTTAAAAAGTAAAACGAATGACTTAGTTATTGTTTTCTTTTCACAATATAAAAGAGACATATGAATGGGTAGAAATAATTTCTCAAATTTTAATGTGTTGGTGAATAATAATTTCCTTGTCCTTTTTATATAATTATAAAAATGGAACCTATCATAATATTTTGTGAATATATAAATTGAGAGAACTGTTCACAGTTGCAATAAACAGTTACAATAAACAGTTACAATAAACAGTCAAAATAAACAGTCAAAATAAACAAATATGGAAATACCGTTCACCTTCGAAGTTCAATAGAACGGTCTGCATTACCTTAAAAACATAATGAGAATGGTTGTATTTACATCACTAAAACAAACAAAAGCGAACCAAGATTTTTATTTCGTGGCTATCTCACCTCAAACAGAAACAATTTTGTTGAAAATAACTATAAAAAGGAACGTGGATGTTACTTTAACAATAGTCAATAACAATAGGATGCTAAGAAAAAACATGACAACAAACAGGACAAATAAATTGGTAATGTAAGCAAAGCAACGAGCGAGTTCTGCTCAATACTACTATCATTATTCTGTATATGTATTTATGCAATAAGATCATTTATTCGTTATGATCACATACAATTGAAACATATCATAAATTAGTAAGGAACGCGAGCTTTTCGCTAGCGTTGTTAGCCAAATTGAAACAAATCATCAGAGTAAATGCGAAAACAACTCAAAAAACAAGAAAAATGAAAAAGTTCGCGTTTTTCACGCTCTAAGAATCAGAAAGGTTGCACTTTGTTAGGAAACGCTTCTGAATAGATCATTCCTAAAACGATATTAGGCTATATATTAATAGCAGACACCGACTAGTGAAAATAGTAACAGGAACTATTTTGGCACTGTGGAGGTTGAGGGAATTAAGTAGGTGTGGAACAGGAATGAAAATAACAAGTAAAAATAGTAGAATAATGAAATAAAACGTTTTCCTAGTTATTATATTTAGCGGGATAGATGAGTTGGATATAGCTGAAAACGATGCGTGAGGGTAAGAATTAAAGGACGAACAGTTACCCTTTCCAGATACCGTGTTTACATATAGATGTATATATACTTTTTCGTTCGAAGGTGTCCATAAATGTCTATATATAGTAGCCGCGACACAAAGGTCATTCGACGATTTCCGTTGAAAAAGCTAGGTACTATTATTAAGTTGATAATTACCAGGAAAGGGGTGAAGAAGATGTGGTAGCATCTCTCTTTCCAAGTTGATTCTTGTTTACTTACTACACAATTCATCACGAAAAAAATAAAAGCAGAATTAAACATATCATTTCTTGTTTGCTTTTCTTATTAATAATACATAGTGACTGCAGTGGTAAGCACGAAGTATTGGGTACTTGTAATCATTGATCTATAATGTTATAACAAGAGTATATATTACCGAACTTTACTATCAACTAGTGGTAATTGTGAGTTTTTTTTTAACTTGGACTGTCTTCATTGTTTCTAGATCGAACCATGAAAGAGTTACATTTCGATCCGTTATTAGATCAGAAATATTTGATATCTCATACTTACGATATTTAACTTCGCCAGTTGACATGTTGCCAAATTTGAATGCTTTGTCATCCGTTATGTTAACAACGATATTTTGAAATTTCTTCTTATGCAGATCATCAATAAATGAATCCGTAGATTTTTCTAATTTCAAAATATCCACAGTTTGCACTTGGCAAGAAAAGTCTGTCTCTAGTTTTTGCTGATATCTGTTGGCTAAACTATCTTTACCTATTGATAACTCGTCATCTGTTATTATTATAAGCTTTGTAGCAAAGTTTGAATAATTATTAGATGATTCGGTAATAGATAAAGGTTCAAAGTGATTAGAAGACAGGAGCTTGCATGAAGTCATCAAGGCCTCTAATATTATTTTGTCATTATCAGAAAATATTGGTTCGTTGGTTATTTCCAATTCATCTATAACGTCTGACCAACCATCCCATTCATTGTTTATTAAACCTATATATTTACTGGTTTCCCCAATCATACCATTTCCATCTTGACCTAATATTATTAGGCCAAACTTATCGTTTTTGTTTAATTTCGATAAAATTCTCATTAGTGTTTCAGACATTCTTTTCTTATATATGGCAATATCCTCTGTAGTTGAAACATTAATACAGACTAATAACTGAAGTGGTGTATCATTGGTGCTTATAAGCCATTCTTTTTTTAAATCTCCTTTGGATTTGAGCTTTCTAATCTCTGTTTGCAAATTTTCTGATAAAATATTAACAGAATTATGTGTCACAAATTCGGTTGGAGTTTCTCTGTTCTTGTTTAGATTTTCAATATAAAATTTCCATTTCAACGCAATAGGATTAAAATCTCTTGCTAAGGCTCCATTATTTTTATCATCCTCATCGAAAAAAAGATAAATTTCTGGCAAAGATGTACTCATTAAATCCATAATGATAGTGTTTTCGTTCAATATTTTAGCTTGAAAAATTTGTGATGAAGGTATTTTGCCAGATATTTCATCCCGAATACTATCATATAAGATTAAATACTTCGTGAAAAGAAATATTATTAAATTTGAATTCCAACTTTCCCCATTTTTAGAATAACTAGCTTTATCAAACATGAGAAGACTTCCATAAGAATCTAAAATATTTAATTTAGTCAGCACTTCTCTTACAATATTTTTTCTAATTGTTAGACTTGATTTGTCAACAAATTCCAAATCTGCTTCATTTTCATCTTTTAAAATTTCATTAAATCTTAATCTTAATTTGAAACTATCTGAAGTTTCAATTAATTTCAAATCTATCTCTCTCTCTTTCTTATCTTGGACAATATCAATAAATTGCTCAGTATTTGACACCTTTGAATAATCATTAATAGTATCTTCGATGAGATTAAATATAAATTGAGGATCTGCCGTACCCAAAACAACTGAATTCTTCACAGTTGAATTGGCGCTGATAAAACCATTGTTTGTAATATCTGCAGTGTGTATCAATTGTTCATAGGGTGTTTGCAACGGTATTGAACTGTTTGTTGGAGTTATTGGATTTAACCATTGCTCTCTTATTGTTGATGATCTTATGGATTTCTCAATTGTAGGTGATTGAGATATCAATGAATTGGAAACGAGTTTTTCTATAATATCTTCGTCCTTTGGTAGGGATGTTTTTAAACAAAATACGCATTGAGGTGTATCTTTTGAGCTACTGGTGCTCGAAAAAACAGAATTGTAACATTCATAATGGGAAGCATGGCCGCACTCCAATTCAATTATTCGCTCGCCATTAAGTTTCATACTCATGCATTCTTCACAAATGGAACAATTTAGATTTTTAGCAGCTTCAGAACGATTGGAGAAGTTCCGACTTGCAGTTCTCGTTGAATTAAGAAAAAGAGTTGGAGATTCATCAGACATAAATTCAATATCGTCGACCCCTCCTACAATCATTTCATCTACACATGTTATTTTAGTTGGTTCAAAGATATCTTTGAGCATTGTGCTATTTAACGGTGTTATTCCTTCAATTTTTTTACGATTGCTGTTGGTAATAATTGGAACTGGTGATAATAGCTTTGGTGAATCTAATTTTAGTGTATTTACAGTTAGAGGATTATACTTTTTTGCTGACTTCCTTATATTATCAGGTATCTCATTTTTAAAGTCATTTTTTAATTTCAAAGGTGGTGGTTTATTGTGTTTCTTTGACTTAACACTCGAAGGTGGTGTTAACAAGCTTGGCTGAGATATTTCACTAAAATTTTTATAAGAAGAATTTCTAGTAACCTTCCCTGAAAACCCTCTTAGAAATTTTTGTTTTTTAGGTTCAGTTTTATCTTGATTTATACTTGGAGGGGTATGCAATAATTTTTCGGAGTCATTGGAGGTTTTTTTTGGAGTTCGTAAAATATTCATTATTCATGGATTTAGCTCAGCACGCTGTTTAGATAGTTTTTTAAAGCTTTAACATTTTAGTGTTTGCAAAAGAAGAATTCTGATGAGAACGCCTTCTTTTATTTGGACAATTTAAAGATATTTTGACATTTATATATAAGATTTTAAAAAGGGAACACCAAAAACCAAAGTAAGATGGAGAAACTTTACACTTCCTATAATGGAAGAAATAAATATTTTATCTTTCCATTATACTGCTAAAGATACAGTATACAATATTATAATTAATAGGATATAGCTTATTATACTACACACCTCTTATACCAAAAGTGCCTGTAAAGCGATGAATTGGGTTTTTTTTTGCAGTTGTCTGAATGCTATATTTTCCGAATATGAACTATAACTTTTCCTAATCGGTTAAAAATTCGACAAATCTGAAACAAAATAAAATAACGAAGTAATAATTGAACATATATATGAAACATGAAGTTTAAAAGTTATTTTACTCAGTACTCTCTATTGCTCATTATAAAAAACTTGAATTTATTTTTTAATTTTAAGCTTCTTATGCATGAGTTGATTTCATACATTTATATACGATATTCATTTTATGTACATTATTGTCGTTTTCGATTAAATTACCTGCTGGCTTGATACCTTTAGGAAAGTTTATGATAAGGATGCACTATTTAATAGGTAACTATTAGTTATTTCAAGATAACTTGTTATGTTAGTTGAATCTGTTAAGAATACCTTATTTTAACTCTCCAAAATTATTGCACTTTCGAAATTTCAATAGAGCATCGCGATACTAGAATATATATTTTATTAACTAACAATAACCAGTATTGTTATGTTATGTAAATTCAAAATATGTATGTATCTTAAAATAATAGTATATACTATTATGCTTGCTGTAGTGTAAATTTCACCATTTATATCATTAATTAATTTAGTTATCTGGACGACATGGTCTGCATTGAATGAGGTATTCTGATTTAAATTATTTATTAAAATCATAAAATTATTTATTGTCAATTGAATTGATAATATCACGAACTGAAGTTTTATCAGTTGTCACAGATTCTCCTAACTGACTTGTACCTTTTTCTTTGTATGTGCTAACCGCCGGGATATCGGCTTTGATTTTCGTAACTTTAGTTCCATAAGCCCTAGGCTCCAACTTCAATAATGTATGCAAAGGTATTGACATCCATGGAGACTCCTCTTGTGGAACATTCATATAATAAGCATATATACATCTTAAAACAGCTTGATGTGTTATTATGAAAATATTGTCTTGTCTTTCTAACTCCATAATGATCGGCTCTAACCTAATAACAACATCTTTATATGATTCACCACCTCTATACCTGTACTGATATTTATCATCATCTCTTGCTTTAAAATCTTCAGGGTATTTATTCTCTATTTCTTCATAAGTCATCCCGTCACAAATACCTGCATCTAACTCATCTAATGCTTTCCATTGTAATTGTTTATATTTCAAGTATTGTGCGGTTTCGTGTGTTCTCTTTAACGTCGACGTCCACACTGTTAAATTTGTATCTCCTGCGTCAGCCCTGACTAGTTCAGGTAACTTTTGAGCGTACCGTAAGCCTCTCTCAGATAAACATGAATCACCCCCTATTTTTTGTTCGACATTATAAACGGACTCACCATGACGAGACAAATATATACATCTTGGTTTCAAATGCAAATTCATAACATAAAATGCTATTCTGCTTTCAGAATACGTCTTAATCTTATTGATTATCACTTCTTGCACACCATTTACCAATTTAATAAACGTTAAATCTCCATCAATTTCTGCATCCATAGTTTCATAATCTTTTTCATACTTTTGCAATTTTAGCAGTATGTCTTTAGTAGCTAATTCTTGATCTTCTTCTAAATAATCTGGCGAAACCTTTCGAACTTCCTTGATGTTACGTAATATAAAATTTTGGTCGTCAGAATAACTTTCAATAAACATAGGTTCAATATTGTGGGATTTTAAAATTTTGCAAATATTTGTCCTTCTATCCCTTATTGAATTTGTTGCATCCAATACAGCCACTACACCATCCTCTTTATTGAACCACCTCAACATGTCTTGTATGGCATTGCTTTCTGCTTGTTTTCTTATAAGATAATAATTTTCGTTGTCCATATCAAAAAATTCTGGCTTAGGTTTAACAATACCAGCTTCTCTTCTGTATTGGCCAACATTGAATGATTTAGCATTAACCGATATCCAAGATAAAAATCTAACAATTTTTTGTGCAATAAATGATTTACCTCTGGCTGGTAATCCTACCATGATAACACAAATTCTAGCATCTTCGGCGCTTGTGATTGTTCGAACTGGTTTTGACATTGTCATATAAACTCCTTGTTAAAGTTATTTTTTTTAATTATAATTTTTATAATCGTAAAATAGTAATAGTGTCTGAATTAATATTCAAAGTATCAAAAAATAATTCTAAACTCAATATTAATAGATTGAAAAGAATGATTAGTTATCAATAAATATTGAAAAAACTTGTTTTTTGGCTCTTCTGCTTATACTAGTAATCTGTCTTCTTTATTCAATAAAAAAAATGTTTTAAACCAAATGGTTAATATCTGTAATTACTTTTTAATTTTGTAGTTTTAAGTTAATGTTTTAGGAAAATAACACAAAAGGGTTATACAAGTAACGATTATGATGGCTTAAAATGATAACA
This sequence comes from Tetrapisispora namnaoensis, assembly GCA_003705985.2. Lineage (NCBI taxonomy): Eukaryota > Fungi > Ascomycota > Saccharomycetes > Saccharomycetales > Saccharomycetaceae > Tetrapisispora > Tetrapisispora namnaoensis. Next base: position 135,550 of record PPKD02000020.1, on the reverse strand, counting down.
AAGGTAATAATATTGATATTTTATTATTTTGAATAATATATAAATGATGTGAAATACATCAATTTGGTTCAGTCTATATTTAACGTATCACAAAAGGTAAACTAAACTTACATTTTTATCTTTAAATGAAAAACAATACTTAAATGTGTTAATTTGTACTTTAACAGCATTTTTAATATAAAACTTTAATAAAAATTATTTTAAAAAATCCCTTTACACCGAAGACTTAACATGATTTGTTAAGTGTCTATTAAATATAAACAATATTGGTAGTCATGTGACTATTTTTCATACTAATATATGACACTGAATGAATGTATATATATATATATATCAAATTTACTGAACGTATATAAAGCATCAATATTTATTCATTAAAAAATAAAATTAAAAGTTTATGGACTTATAGACAAAGTTTGACTGTCTCTGAGATTCAATATATTCTAATATTCTCTCGAAATGGTTAATTGGGACTGATATTTTATCCTGAATTGATAAAGTTTTAATGGACGGAATAATATCCCTGCTACCGGCAGCATCGTTTTTCTTCACTGGATTATTTATATCATTAACAGGAATAACTGGAATATATATGTCTTCAATACCCATAACCCAATTGGGATTTACATTCTTTTTATTTTCATCTTTCGGTTCATCATTAGAAAATTTAGCAGTATTAATTTCTAACTGTAATGATTGTATAGTATTTTTAATCAATAATATAAGTTGATTGATATAATTAGATCCAATATGACTTTTGTCACTCTGTCCATCGTTATAATAATATAAACATGTTTCCAGGATTTCAACCATTATTTGACAGCTGATAATGTTATCCATTACTGAATCAGCGATTCTCAATGACTTTTGCAAACACTCCAATATTTTTTTTCCATCACTAAAAAAGTCCATATTGGAATTGTTTTCACTATTATTTATTGATGAGACACCCTTGGACCACCATAAATGTGAGCAATTGTATATAGCACGGCTTTGGGTTTGTTTTTTCAATAATTTAGATGCATCTACAACACATCTAATTGCTAAGTTTTGATAAAAATTGTCTTCATTATTTAAAGAGTTTGTTCTTTGTAACTTCTGTATGAAAGAGCATAGTATGCTAATGTGGTCGACAGAATTATTGATTAATTTCTCTTCAAACAATTCCAAAGCTTGAGTAAAAAAATCATTAGAAATATCACTAAACATTAATCGGTCAGATAAGATTGCAGTATTCAAGTATAATTCATAGACAACTATCATTGAATCATTATCAACTTCTCCGGATATCAATATCATGTCACCTAGACATCTTGAAATATGTCTAAAAATTTGTTTAGATAAATTATCATAATTTTGGACAACTTCTTTTTTAGAGGCATTTTTTATCTTAACTAATTGACAGGTTTTCGATAACTTCCATAAGTGATTAATTATTGATGGATATGCTATTATAATAAAATCTGAATCGGTATCGTATATCCAATTTTTTAACTTCAAAGCAAGCTCTAAATATTTGTTTAGACTATTGATCTTAAATGTCTTAAAAATAAAATTTACTAATTTGGGAATAATATCTTTAACCTCACTTTGATCATTTTTTCCTGAATCATCAAATATGAGCTGTGTCATTTTTAACAAAGATTCTACTTGTGGTAATGTTGAAAGCTTCTGATCCGAATTTTCTTTTATCACATTTGATAAAATCCTTCCAATTATTTTTACTTTCAACTCAGTTGGCAATAATGTAAGTATATCATAATGCCATTTTGTGGAGGAGACTAAACTCTCAAAAGAAAGTTTTTCATTGCATTTTATTCTTTTTAAATTTGAGAATGTTAAAAAGTTAAAAAGAAGGGTATAATCCTCTTTACCAATCTCTAGTTTACTAACATTTAACTTTTTATATAATAACTCAAAAAAACCTCTGACGTTGTCTACTTTTTCTTCATCTACAGATATATCCATAATATTAGTCAATAAAGGTATAAAATCTGATAAAGGTAAATAAGGTAGCTTTTTATTTAAATCATTCAAATACTTCCAAAAAATACTTGTATATTCAATTAATTGAATGTGTAGTTTTGCGGTTCCTTTGTCAATTCTTTCAATTAAATAATTAACCACTTCATTAATGGATACATCATGGTTTAAAAGTAAGGTAGTTGATAATAAAGATTCTATGGTATCTAAATGGAAACTGACTGGGAATACTTCTAAAAGAACTTGAAAAATATATTTCTGAGCCATAACATCATTACATTTAATTAACTGTTGAGTTAATACTGGTAAAATTTTAGACTTGTATTCTTCTATATTATTATCCAATACATTTGCTAATTGCAAAAGTTGAAATCCTATGATAGATCTAATGTTTTCTCTATCTTTAATATGTTGAATCCTTTCTTTTAAAAACCCTTGAAATTGTAATCTTATCCAAAGTTTATTGCATTCTATAAAATTTGTTAAGATAAAGTTGCATTTAAAAGATAGATCTACTTCTTTGAAATCTTCTGTAAAAAATTCTGAAGTAATATTTTTTGATATATAATATCTTAAAAATAAACCTTTTATTGGATCCTGTTCACCTCTAGTCATTTCAATTATATCCTTAAGAATTTCAATCCTATACTCGGGGTTGAATGTTAGAAAACACTTACCTACTGTTACTAATAAGTATAACCTAGGTAAGATGTTGCCTGTGTATTGAACAATCATGTAAACATCATTTAAATCAACCTTGTTGATTTTCTGAGCTTCTTTCAAGTATTCGGAAAGAACCGATAAACACTTTTCATCAATAAGAGTGTAGAATTCATAATATATAGGTAAAGGTAAATGGCTAGATCTCAAATTTTTCAATGCTTTTGCACAGTGCCTAATTGCTTCAATCAATTGATCATTTTTCAATGTTCTTTGTATGATAATTCCATGCTCTTTTATATCAGAAATTATATCTTTTTTCGAAACCATTTCAATTAACAGAATAATAAACTTGTTGATCTGGAACAAGTATATGATTAATACTTAATCAAAAGTAACTTTTGAATATAAAAAATTAGTCCTAAATTAAGTTTTTATATTAAACAGAGGAATTTATAATTAAAATGATTAACTTAAAGTAAATACTTGCTTATTAACAATTGGGATAATATTTTTATTCGCTAGCCCTGAAATGTAAATGAAATTTTCAAATTTTCAATTGTAATAGGGAGGCGTAGGGGAATTTACCACAAATGAGATATTCATTTTACTCAAATATTGAAAAAGGAAACAAAAACTTAAAAATAATATAGAAAAATGTTTCAACTAAAGGACAGACAGAAATAGTCAAAAAATAGGTCTCAATTCATTATAGTATACAATATCTTTACATAATAAAATGGAAGTAATTCAAAATCCTTCATTATATACTTATTTTAAAAAATTCTAGTGTGGCTTCAAAACATTTGTGGCAATTTAAATTAGTCTCTCTTCAAATCTTAAGTCATCTAATGGTGGTAATCCAATTAATAATCTTAAGAAGTTTTCTAATGCAGCTCTTTGCTTCATTAAGCCATTAATAGGCTTGAATCCAGGTCTAGTTAAAGGAGCCTTTAACCAATAACTTAATAAGGTTAAAACAGGATAGAATTGATTGTACTCATTGTCACCACCACCTAACTTCTTATAGGTAACTCTGGTACAAAATTCGGTCATAACTAATAAATCTATAATTAATGGAGTAGCTAACAAAGAATCCTCACATACATTATGGATAGAAATTCTGTTATGACCACCTAACATCAATTCACTATAATATTCATCCATAGCAACCTTTGAATCACCAACTGCATTCAAGTATTTAATGACAATACAGTGGTCAATAGTTTTTCCGACCTTATCGTTGAATAAAATTTGATTAGACTCAATCATATCGTCACAAACACCTCTCTTTGAAATTTCCTTCGATTTAAATTGCATTGGAGACGATAAGTTAAAACCGTCATTATTACCTAAATGATTATAAGAAGCAATAGATAATGGTTTAATACCAGCATCAACCAAGAATTGAGCTAGAACAGACTTCATCTTAGTCTGACCTGACTTAAAATCGTCACCAGCAATGAAGGAGTGTTCTCTTTCAGCCAAATCAATAACACCTGGCACAAAAGTATTCTGTGGGGAACCATTAATATATGGTACACCTTCCAAAATTGAAGCAACAGCAAAAATGGTAGAAGGAGCAACTTCGCTATGATCATTTTTGATAGATGTCAACAAATTATCCGCATTATCATTAACACCTGCTTCGATGTTTGAATAACGTTCGGTGTTAGCAGTCCATAAAACAATGACTTTGTCCAAATTGTTTTCCTTTTTGAAGTTTCTAATATCATTTCTGATATGCTCGACATGCGACCACTTATTCTTAGTCAAACCATCTAGAGATAATGGATTTTTATTACCTTCAGATTCAGATTTTCTGTTGAAACAGTGGTTAGCTCTTTCATTTTGATTCAAAGCAATGAAATCTGGATAATAGATTGATTTTAGAGGCTTAATTTTTTCCATTTCATCTTTTAATTGCATTTGTAAATCATGTTCTAAAACACATGCTCTTTGCATAGCTTCAAAACAATTTAAATTACTGATATCCCAACCAGTAACAACAAAATCATTTGGATCGCTTAATGGAAGAAGTTCATTGAATGGAACATATATTTCGTCATTGGTTTTTGGATCAATACCCAACTTGATGGTGGATGATTGTGTAACAGAACCATAATAATTTGCTTTTTTCAAACCTTTGAAATTTTTTGAATAAAATTCTAACTTGTTTCTATTAGCTAAAACAGAAGCTAATAAAGTAGTACCATTATTACCACCTAAACCAACTAACATAATACCTAATTTTGGTAAATTCAAATCTACATTAAATTCGTAATCTTTTTTGACAGTATCAACAAGATATGAATTTGTCGATTCATTTTTAGTAACGAGATTACTTGTATAAGTATACTTTGATTTTAAAGTATTACCTTCAATAGTACATTTATCATTGTTAACAATAATTTTTGGTTGAAAAGCTGCTTGTGTCATTTTTAAATGTTATTCGTCACCTTTTAGTTCAGTTTAGTTTACTTTTAGAGTGATAACTTAGTTTTTTAGTTATCTTATAAAATACTAATTGATTGATAGATACTAAAGATATATTGATTATCTCAATAAAACTACACTCTTATATAATTATAATTACTATATCTCATGCTAATTTACTTTATGATAACATGTTGTTTATTTTTACCTTAAAAGATAATTTGGCTCAAGATAACTATTGATTCAACATGTGAAAATTATAATTTAATGAATTCTTTCAGACCCTACTTCTCTTAATACCAACATTAACAATTACATTATTAAAATTAAATAACTCTCCTCTTTTTACTGTACCCTATGCACACAACATCAGCGACCATATCAAAACGGAAGTAGTTTGATTACCTTAATCTTACTACTAGTTTTGTTTCAATAATCTTTTTATTCCTTTAAGAACCGTAATACTATAGGAAACTCCTAACTTGAAATGCAATCTTGTTCAACATTTTTGAAGACACAAAAAATCACATTACTGCATATCTTGGTAATAAATTCGCTATTATATGTATATTTAAATTCCATATTAGTGTCTCTCTCATCTATGAGCATGTGAATAATTTAAATCAACATATTAGACTAGAAAAACAGTAACTACATAGTGTATTAAGAAGTTTTGAAAAATTTCCTATAACAATTTTACTTTCCCCTTTTAGACGTACTCATTGGTGTTTATCTTCGGCGGCTAAATTTTATTACAATCATTTTTTTTTTGTATTTTCCATTTTTTCCCTGCCGTCTTTTTCAAAAAACGGTTTTTTTAACCTTTTTTATTCGTGGAAGTAAACAAATAAAAAAAGTTACAGCAGGAGCCATTACATAAATATTAGTTTTTGTTTCTTTTTTTTCTTTAACTTAAATTGGATTCTTCTTCTCAATGAGAACCAAGTTCGTATACTTTTTTATTTATATACTGCTCTTGCATTTGTTACAAAAATTAGCCAAAGAATAGTAAGAATTGTGATGATTTTCATTCAATTACCTCACCACCGTAAATTATACTAGGATCAGGACTTCTATTTGTCTAATATTATAATTATTTTGATGTACCACTTTTTCTTTTGTGTCTCAAAACTGATATTCAACAAAATTATTATTGAATTATAGATTCTGATAAAGTACACAAGCTGGATTTAAAAAAATATCAAAATATTAGTCCGTAGAAGACAGTTTAATTATTCTTTTTATTCCTTATTTCTCCTTCGGGTACATGTATTAAATCCTATGATTCAGTAACAAATTAAATTATATGAGAGTTCTACTGACTTTCTCAGAAACATCAATTTCCGCCTTCCAATTTATGATCGGCTTAGATATAATTTTCACATGCTCTGTATAATGGTGCATTATTATGTAATATTTGATTTTCAGTCATGATTACAGTTAAGAAATCATAATCAGGATAGTTATAAAAAACAATAAAACACCCATATATACGGAAAAATAAAACAACATGTGATAAATTGTACTACTCTCAGGTTACCACAAACAGAACTCAACACAACATAGCTTTATGGTTACAGTTATTAATTTTGAATTTATTTCGTGTATCTATTTCTTAAATATATCTATATATTCATAATTTAATTCAGTATTCGCTATTTGATGATTATTATTACGGTTTTTCAAATACTTCCAACAATTGATGCGTTAAAAGAAAGTCAGCATGTCGATTGGTTCAAATAACTCGTTAATAAAAATATTCATTTCATTGTCTTGATCGGTATTGGACGAACTATTATTGGTAATATTAGCAAGATTAAAATCCATATTTTCAATTCCAATATTCACATTCCCATTACTTTCTTTATTATTTACAATTTGATTGTTTATATCACCTGTTTCATCATTTTGTGTAGCTCCAATATTTGGTATTGGTCCACAACTATAATTTAATTTTGCATCATTATAAATTGTTAAAAATATGTTAAACGAATAAAATTTCGAACATTCAATGATGTTCTTAATGGAATTTTTATAAAATTCAACATCACCTTCATAAATTAGTTTATTTTCTTTAACACTTAATAACATTTCATTCATAATCTTATTGTCATTAATGTAGGGTATCCTCTCTGTTAATATCATTGTATCATTATAATAGACTGCTGTAGAGTTATGTTTTTCTGCTTTATAATTTAAATACGAACTTATGAGTTCAAAATTCTTCGTTAAACTCTCCTTCCCATTTATGGACTTATTGTTACCAAACATTTTATAAGATATCTTTGCGTTAAACATTGAACGAAAAGCTCTATAATAATCATAAGCAAATTCATTGAAGTATAGTGTACATACACCGAAATATATTTTGATTAATGTATATCTATCGCATGTACATTTATTACCCATTTCAGGACTTTCCTCAACATGTTCTGGTAGCCTAATTATTAAACATTGCAGAAAAACAGAAATTAATTTGTTCAGTATTATCTCAATGCACTTATTGATATAGAACCTAGTATATTTAGATGTTAAAGTGGTATTTTGGTTATGAAAATAACCATAACATATACTTATCATGTCGATTATTTGAATAAATAATTTATTCATTGCTTTCATTTTTGATATGATATCACCATTCAGCTCAAACCAGATTAATTGACTATGTGTAAAATTCATCCTAAAATTTTTGATTAATAAATTTAATTCAAAATCTAACTCATTACAATTATTTATATTATAACGGACCTCCACATTTCTTATCGAGCTTTCAATATTACTAACCAATTCGTTAATTTTATTATAGTCAACTTTAGTATAATTGTCATGAAGGAGATTATTTAATTTAAATAAAAGTTCATCAATAATTGTTATTCTTAAGTACCAACTATTTTCAGCATTATCTTCAAATTTAATCAGTCCATTTAATTTCAAGATATTTTCGTTCACAGAATATGATTTACCAATAGTGCATTCACACCCAGTTAACAAAAGTGATTTTCTATCTGAATATAGAACATATGTCCATAAATTTTTATAGATAGAGACGTATTTTTCCCGCTCAACCCACCTAGGCCTAGCATCATTATGTATTTTAATGTAACCTGGGTCTAATAGTAATAAATCCCAAGATATACCAATTTCTTTGCAATGAGAAATTATAAGAGAGTGTAGTATTTGTGATTGTTCAAGTTCCTGTCCATCTCCTGTTTCGGGCGATATCCAATAATAAAATCTCAAGAGTAAAAGATTAATCAATTCGTGTATTGTAGTCTTTCTCAATAATTTATTTTTGAATATTAAATGGGTGACAATTGAAATATATTGATCCATTCTAATTTCTAATATCGTGTTATCTAGATATTTCCGACGTTGAAATTCTTCTGAATTGGATGCATTATCACGAAATTGCCCAGTACTGTGCTTCATAGATATTTGAGCAATTTTTGAAATTAATAGTACAATGCAGAAAATTATATGATCATGTTGTTTTAGGTCAATACTTCTTGACTCAATTCTTTCATATAAAACCAAGATTTCATGTTTGAGAAGCTCACAATTTATTATTGGTATCAATTTTAGGATATATTTTTCAAAAAATGGCATAATATCCTCAATAAAATTCACTTCATTTGGTATATTTTTCTCCATTAGCTCATTAATATCCAAAAAGTTATTTAATATATCTTCGTTATCTAATTTTCTAACAGCACCATACTTATCAATTAAATTTTTATATATAAGTTGGTGTTCTTCATATCGAGTTTTATTAGACAATGCAATTCCTTCGAAAACATCCATTTTACTGAAAGAGTTAGGAAGACCTTTTGATATTCCTGATGAATGGTCATCTTTCAATTTTTCAATGCTTTTTTCATTGCTGGTGTTCCCACTTAATTGATTCAAATTATTTTCTGATAGCTTTTTATTATAGTCATCACCCTGAATTTTATTTTTTTTATATGTTTTAACTGTTTTTCTGACTATGATTGATCTAAATGTGGTAAATAAATTAGCGTATCTATCTTGCCTAATCATAGATAAATTACTATAGATAGAATGCTGATGGAAAGAGGATCTTTTGAAAACTGACGTTTTGCCAAATGGAAGTAAGTTCAGATAATAGTTAGTATCATTCGCATGCCAAACAACTGGCGTAGAGTTTCCATTTGAAGTACCTTTAATATCTGATAATATATCTAAATTTGCATCATTAACATTATTTTTAAGGGCAGTAATTCCATCACCCAGAAGACGTAGCCCATTATCTACTATTGTATTTTTGATATCTAACACAGTATCGTCTTCCTTATAGGTGTTGACATTGTCAAATCCGTAATCTATTACTGATGTCTCTGAATTGCTTCCATTTGATAATGGCCGACTAGTGTATTTACATGAGTCACTTTTCTTTGTAGATTTACAATGTCCACATGGAATTTTTCTATCACATTTACTCTTCTTTTTCTTACAATTAGTGCATACCAATGTTATTCTATTCCTTCTCTTTGGATTATTTTGAACATTTTTGTTAACATTGTTCATCATAAAATTTTTATGTCCTGTTGGAGTTTTAAGCTCAGTTTCTTTAACCAACCTTTTTTACAAAAAATAACCACTATGATTCTTGTAGGGTGAATATATAAAGCATATTTAAGAGCAATTTTTATTTAAGTTGAACCGATTCTGACACATTAAATTATATTCAAATTCTTGAATCGTTATGTGAACTTTATTTATATGCATTTAACATTTTTTCCTATATATTGTCATGTGATATATTTTACTACATAATACCGTAACGAAAGAAACAATGATACAAATGAAAAATCTTGGTATAAGAAAATTGAGAAATGCGATGAGATGACATTCTTTTAACTTAGATTTAAATATTGTGAAAGTTTTCTATTTTCAAATGGAAACAATATTCAAATTAATAAAATCCATTTGAATAAAAAAGGCCTAGAATACATATATTACTATCAAGGTTAAAAAAAATGCATCTTAGGATTGTTCCTTGGTCAAAAAAAGAAGAATTGGATGACCTAAAAGGATGGTTTTATAATAAATGGTTAAACGAAAATAACGACAGAGCTAGTATAGTCCCGGACTTACGTTTTAGAGCCATTGAAAAAGTAAATAGTTATAATAGCAAAGGATCGATGCATTTACCTCATGTAATTGCAAGCACTTCACAACTGACTGCTTCAATGATACTAGATGAAGAATTTCAAAATAGACAACTTTCTCAAAACGGAATAAATGAAGAAACGGTTAGACTAAGTTATACAATGTCAATCATTAGATTTGTTAATGGATTACTCGATCCCAATCAACAATCTATTTTTGCAATCCCCCTACATATTTTAGCAAAGAAAATTAACCTTCCTTCATGGCTGGTAGAACTGAGACATTGTGGTACTCATGAAAGAGAATTGCCTAGCCTAGAGATGCTTAGAATGGCGTGTAAAGAATCTTTAGACTGGCTTTGGAATAATTATTGGAATAACGAAACATACGAAGAGGTTTCAAGTGCTAATGAAATTGAAGAGACAATACCTTATTTCGGGATCGATGCTGAAAATTTGGTTGACTGTATTCATGAAATAGTCAATATTAAGGATTTATTACTTGAAAATCGTTCAATATGGGAAAATTCTAATATAGAAATAATAAGAAGTAAGAATTTTACGGATGGACAAGAAGCTAAAAACAAACAAAGTAAGAAAAAACGTAAAAGAAATGATATACCTGCACCTGAATTAATTAATAACTACATAAACAATCTAAGAAATTTATGGAGAAAAAATTCAAACAAGCAGATTTTTATTTATATATGTATCAAACATTACCATGTCATTATATTTGATGTTGCGTTTAAGAGACTTCCGGAGTTTGAATTTGAACTTCTTAAATATTTAATAAAATCTCTTTCACTTCCAGACAATCCTCAAAATAAAAACAACTTACTTGAATTGCGTAAACATTTTGGTACATGGGGTAAAATTGAAAGAAAATTGTTAAAGCCTTTGATTGAAAATATAGATTATAAGAATATTGTGTCCAGTTGGAATAAATGGAAGACACTAATAGAAAGCTATCCCAACTTTTTATCGTTATATGTATACAAGTCGATGCTAGAGCCATTTAAAAATAGCACTTTGAATACTAAAAAGAAGTTTATAAAAAAAAGTACTACTGAAAAAATAACAAAAATTTTGGGCGCGATGCAATTATTCATCAATAATAACGATGATAAATTCAATAGAATAGACATAGAGAAAATAATAGATGAAGAAATTAAACATGAGACTAAAATATCCTCTGACACTAGTAACTCAAACAATCAAAGTCCAAATAAAGTGAACACTATTTTAGATGATCTAGCAAACTTAAAGTGTAGATCCTCTAAGAAACTGAAAAAGACAGCTTCCGACGAAAAAAGTAAAACTATTTTTCAAGATTATCCTAATTGGGAGCCCAAACCTTTCGGTGTTCTGTAGCTTATTGGCATACAAATCAAAAATATTGGCAATCCAAATAGCAACATCCTACACCCTCGGAAAATTTACTTACATATTATATACTAGAAACGAAAAATCATACATGTAACTCAAGAAAATACATACTACTATGGTATAAATTCAAGTTAAAATTACTTTACAATATTAAAAAAAATTTATTTTAAAACACTCAGACATCCTAGGAAGGTCTCAATGAATGAGCGGTCACCGATTGGTACAAACGATGGGTTCGTAAGCGTACCCCTACCGTGGAAACTGCGAATGTAAGGAACCAATTTTCATCATCGTGAATTAAAATAATAAAAGTACCATATAAACTAAAAATATGGATCAATCTCAATTTATGGCGTAAATGACAAAAAACATTAAAATATCAACCCATGGAATGAAAGGCTCAGAACTTGAATAAGTATTTAATACTTGGCAAGAAAAGTTCTTTATAAACATCCTTTCCAAAAAGAAAAATAGAACGAATCCTAAAAGTCTATTTCAAAAAAGATAAGGAACGTGATAGAATCCCTTGTCGTCATGGTCGAATCGGACTGGGAAAGAAGAATCAACATTTTCATCAAAGCCAGGAAATTTAAAAGGAAATCAATAAAATTACCTTTCAAAAATCATATCATTTTATTTTCCATGCGTATGCTCATCCTTGAACATAATTTTAAGTTTATCACACTTAACTCTATGCAATCCCATTTACGATGTGAGAAAACAATGCATTTAAATGGGACTATATAGCCTGATACATAGACAATGTAAACCATAATATATTTTTCATTGTCTTTCTTTACTTAAATTTTTACTTTTGCAAAGAGTGATATTACGAAACAGAGACAAAAATCTTTTTGATGGCAATTTGATGGCTTTATATACTTTTTTAAAATCACCAATTTGATAATACAGAAAAATTTTTTCCGTCATATATTGATAAATGGAAATCACGAAAAGAAACAATGCGTAAAACCCAGGGCAAGTAAGAGTGGAAGGTCGGAGAAAGCAAGCTGATATATGTGCATAGGTATGAAAATACATTTGATGCCCATGCAATTTATCTAATTTTACTCAGACACAGGCCGAGGAAGAACGCTACTTTTTATTTGGAAAAATAACTTCAAAACCAATCCGCCATAGTCACCATAAAAAATAGCGTTACCCTGGGTTCAGTATTAAATTCCAGAACAATTTGTGAAAGAAAAAAAGAGAAAAACTAGTAGAAGCGTTTTATACATTTTTTCACACAGAAAAATCAATCCTCAGTCATAGAATAAGCATGGCCTTAGGTTTTTTTTTAATTAGGGTTTTTTATTGCAAGCGCTGAAGAAAATAAAACATGGAACATTTCCCATGTTGTGGTATTTATTAACAGCCATGTGACTCGTGGGCAATGATAGTTTTTGTAGTACATGAGATCTTGGTGCATAGATGTGGAAATTTTGTCGTTGTAAGAGGTTATTAAAGAGAAAAATTTTCTTATTCCTTGGCTTACTTAGTTTTAGGCTGCTCAAGACAGAGAATAGAGAAGTGAGTATTTTTGTAAGCGCACTGCGTGTTTTGCACGGTTTCACGGTGATAGTCTAAATAAAAGCTTACGGTAAGTTTTCAGATACAGGCAGACATGAGGGCATCGCAAAAAGTAAAAAATTATACTGAAAAATTAAATAGATGTCATCTTGAACTATAATAAGATATCCTGATGTGCTATTTTTTACTATGTTGTCAATAATAGTCTTGTGAAAAGATGTATGTGACTTGGGATAAGTGAACATCTAGATTTACATCTTATCACCACTTCACACTGCTGAGAAGACGATAACAACAAAAAACAGTGCAACATTGGGTTAATAAACGTTGATAGCTGCCTTTTGGAGATAAGATAGAAGAAGAAGAACCTAAACAAAAATGGCTAAATCCTCAGCTTTATCCAAAGAATATTTATCCGATTCTGATATTGATGCTGATATCGAAGAAATTCCTTCATTTAAAGTTCCTAAAAATTACAGAAAGCTTTCTAATTTGAAGAAGTTCCCAAAACTGTCGAAAAACGAACAGCTTTGGTTGATTAAATTACCCAAAGATTTAGATCCATCTAGTTTGGAAACATTGCCCCTAGAGAATGGTTTAGTATCAGTTAAAGAAAAAAGCGCGAAATACTTAATTTCTCAAGATTTAACACAAAACTTATCTTCTAATTTAATTCTTCTAAGTTCCAATTCGGATAAGGAGTCCCTATCTGTAGCTGATTCTAGTTCTAAAAAAAAACATTCCATTGCTTTTGATAAAATTTTAACTGTAAGTAAAATTGCAGATGTACCAGACATCGACTATGAAAAGGTAAGAACTCCCCGTGAAAACGTCACTAAGGTCGAAAATTTACAATTAAGACATTTTGCTACCGGATATGATGCAAAGGATTTTGGTCTAGAGGAGGACAAACAAGTTTCTCCAAGTAAGGGTGGAAAAGAAAACAAAGAACATAAAAGCAAAAAGAGAGCCCACAAGGAGGATGGCGACTCTTTAAATAAAAAAAAGAAGAAAGACAAATCAAAACATAAAGCTTAAAAAAATTTCTACAAAATTGTCCTATAATAATTCACTGTTACAGACACATGAAAAACGAAAGATAACATAATTACACGCATCTCCTATCAATCATATCAGTAAAAGATATCTAAATTCATTAAAAAAATAGAAAAGAAATTTTGTATAAATATATTTCAAGTAAGTATAATTAAAATGTTTTTTAGTTGGATCTATCTGTATTTTTGAATATAAATATATGAAAAGTCATTAAATAAATTTTATTGACATAAGTGATTTAATTTCTTTCTCTTTCTGCACCAGGCCTGCCAGAACAGTATTGAGCTCATCTATTAATAGGGAATATTTTTGTTTATCCTTTTTAGAGTTGCAGAAGACATAAATTTCTTGTATTGTAAGGTCTAATGTTCTAATAAACTTAAATTTATAAAAAGAAATATTTTGAGATTTATTATTGGAGGTTTGGAGATTTTTTACCGTCGTTGCAGATTCATCCTTAGTCTCCATACATAACTTAGTCTCGACGCTTAATTTTACAATACTTGTTATCCAATCTTTCGTCTTTGGGATATATAAATCAGTTGAAGTTTGACTGTTATTTTTATGAGAATATTTTGATAATATTCTTAAAACATTTATGAATAAATGTTGATTTGTTGTCAATTGTTCAGTACAATACGTACGGATAGTATTATCGTCTACTAGTGTATTTTCTTGTTTATATAAAGATTGACATATTATTATAATGTCTAATGGCTTTACAATTTGACTTTTCTCCATTGCTAATCTGTCCAGTAACTTTGCGACGCTGTTACCGTTTCCTGGAGCAGACATACACCTCCACATTATTCTTTTCATAGGAATAGTTAAACGGCTGTAATGTTCCAGCCACGTATCATGATTAACATCGTATATTTGTTGATGGTGGGTTTTATAATACAGAAGTAGAGATATATGCACTTTATCTAACATATCATCGAAAAAATTAATATTATTCCATACTTTCAGATAATCTTTGAAGTTCTTATCCAAACATATTTTAAGCAGTGCTCTAGTCTTATTGGCAGAGGTGTCATTGTTGTATTTTAAAAGCATCAATTGATCATACAGTTTTGCAGACTTGTCTTCACTGTCACCGGGGCTTGAAGATGAATTTGTACTAGAAATCGACTTTTCAACTATATTTTTCAACCGAGAAAACAACACTTGGTAATGCTGCTCGACGTTTCTTTTCTGTGTATCAATCTCAGGCAAAGATTTATTCAACGCAGTTGAAATGGTCTCAATATGTTCACTTTGTTCCTTTCTTGCAATACTCTCATTGCTGTATCCAAATTTTATGGCATCATTAGTATTCGCATTTTGAATCAAATATCGGATAGTATTCTTCAGATCCTCATTATCATCCTTAAGCCTATTCTTCCTCAACAGACCACCATTCAGTTGCGAAAAGAATCTTCTGAGCGAAACGTACCTTATATTTCTCATACTTCCATTAACTTATATATTAACTGGTCCGAACAATACCCCACGGAATGATATAAATATATACGACGAGGGAGTGGGATGAGAGAAAGCTTCTTCTTCTGAGTGCACTTAATGTGTCTATACAGATACCTCCTCGCAGACCACTGATAACAAAATTGATAATAAACCCAGTCTAAGACTATCCTTCCATAGAGATTACCTTGTGTGCATGTAACACTGGGATAGCAAGATACATGCTGCTGTGTCTTGAATAGCTTACTAGTTTCTCACAATTCCGAAATACCAGAGAAACGTAAAAACACTATTACCCGGATACGGCGCTGTTCAGGACCCACTCAATCCCGCTGCACCTCATCTCAACCTGACAACTCTTAACTAACGCTAGTAATCTACGTGGCCGCTCTCAGCGACAAAGCGCCAGTGCAGTCAGTTTAAGCACTCCAGAAAAACTTCTAGACACCAGCACTTCGCCTCCGCTGAAACAGAACCTCTCCCGCTGCAGGCCTATCGAATTCTGCTCATATCTCCATCTCCATCATCGACCTCTGATTTTTCGTTTCTGCGTAATTTTCGCTACCGGCCGATTATATGCAACCTCTCCTTCTCGTTTTCTCCAGAGCCGCATATGCTCATGCAGTCGATTACGACGGTGGTAATTTCCATCAGGTCGCTAATGTGCTATTCAATTATCCGGCCACTACTGTTATTTCTCGGCGTAATTAAAAACTGAACAGCCAGGAACTGAACTTGACATCAACGGATTTCTTCTTTTTTAGTACCACTCTTTTCCAATTTCTTCTTGGCTTGTTATTTTTAAGGTCGTGTCTAGTGTATCGGTTCAGCCAAATGTGCACATATACATCATATAATGGATGGATGGCTATACTACGAAGCAAATAGTAATCAGTTCATATTACGGTGGTCGTGTGCTTGGAACGTATTGTACGATTTATATGGTTGTTTAGAAGTATATATATGGTTGTATATGGTTGTATATGGTTGTGGCACCAGGACAGGAACCGTTGTGAGTGTGAATAGGAATAGATTATAATACTTTGTTTTCGGTGCAGTGGCATTTTTGAGAACCGGGAAAATTGGAGCCTCATCAGTGTTACGTTTATGTGTGTGTAACCATATCTACATACATTTATCTTTTGCATTTTGGGAGTTTTAGCAGCTTACTCTTAGTTTGTATTATAGAAAATTGGTGATAATGGAGTACAGTAAGAAATCTGCTGGCGAAGATGCGTCTTTTGAGGGAGGTATTTCGTTAGACGACAGTGACTTAGCAGAGTTGGTCAGGAAATCGTGGTCAGAGCCGCAGGAAACTATCAATGATGTGTCATATTCGATGGATTCACCTATATGTTCTGCTGTTGATAGCACTTTGGGGACGAGCGGGGCAAACGAAATTATGCGGGGTTCTGGGGGCTTGGATATTGCTAATAGTGCTAGAGATCGTGTTTCTGACTCAAGCTTCCACAATACTACTATAACGAGTAACACCAGATATGCTACATCTGCCGATCGTAATCGTAATCCTAATGAAGAACATGACACGGAAGACAATACAAGCCATGCTGAGCATGAATACCAATTGTTCAAACGCCACTATAATTTAACAGATACAACGCCTGATACGCTAACGAACATATTAAATAATTTTCAGTTGGACCCAACCGGTGGTTCTGGTAGCTCATTTCTCTTCAGAAATTTAGAACCATTAAACCCACCAATTGATATTAAAATAGGTAAAGAGCTGGATATGCACAACAATAGTAATACGAATCAAAGAAAAGGTTCAATAGTAGAAGTTCAATGGGTAAGACAACTCTTGAACCCAAGAAGTTCATTTTCAGGTGTATCACAAAATTCTAGCGACCTAGAGTTTATGGATAAGAATAAATTATGGGTTACAATTATTGATCAACACACAACAATAGATATTATTAAATCAATCGTGGTTTTACATCAGTCCTTAAGGCAAGTTAATTCTAGATTCGAGTTCGTTGTTCTAAATTTAACTTCCGGTGCTAATACCAGCAACTCAACTAAGGAGCAAATCGATTTAAATCTTTTGACAATATCCAATATTAGAATCATAAACGTTGACCAAGGTATAATAGATTTATTAGCTTATGACAGAATCAACATAAATCCTCGTATTTCAAAATTGGCATTATTTTTGGAATTCATAAACGATGATTACGATATAATCTGTTACCTATCACCAACTTTAATGGTAACACAAAATATTGATGAATTGCTATGTGACCAAGAAATATATGATAAGATTGATAATGAAACTTGTGTTCTGCTTACAAACAACACTGCCGATTTAATTAGCGGTAATGCAAGCAACCAAATGACTTATTCTAATGACAATGAAGATATCGACAATAATGAACTCGATATAATACTTTTTAAACCTATTAGCGAAGTTGGAATGTGTATAAAAGAGTACTTTACATTCTATGGTAACGAGGAGATAAGAAAACAAAAACTCGTGGAACAGTCAAACAGTCAAATTCTTAGACAACTGTTTGCAGAGTCGTGGGATTATTTATCTGCTACGGGTTACTTGCAGCATTTGACAAGTTATTTAAAAGTTGACGACATAAAGTGTAAAATACTGGATTATAGGAAATTAAAGCCATGGAATGTCGATGAGAATACAAGAAATGATATTTTACATAACCCGTTATATGGTCACTGGTACCACACATGGTATAATTCCATGAAAAGATAATACTAATTACTACACAATAGTCAAATTTTGGCATATACCATCAATCAACTATAAAATATAAATCGGCTATATATTTTTTAAGATGTTGTATATCTAATTAGAATCAAATAACATATCTCATTCTAGTTTTTATAATTCTATAGAAAATAACTATCTAATGATTACAACGAATATTAAAACTTCTTTGATCATTCACTTCAAATGAAGTACTTAATTAATCATCTATTGGTTACCCGGTATATTTGTTGCACGAAATAATTTGACTTCCCGTTCATCCGAAGTTAATATGAAATATACTTTTAATCATTTAATATGATAAAAGTTTACATTTTGAAAGTTATAAATAAAATTAGTTGACATAATAAAGTACTTGTCTGTAGATATAATATAGTGTCTTGAATATTTATTTTTCAGAGCTAATACCTCATTGGAAAAGTTCAACAAGTTGTGATAGTAAATATATCGATTTCATTACAATATGTCCGCTGATCATTCAAGAGACCCATGTCCAATTGTCATTCTAAATGATTTTGGTGGTGCCTTTGCTATGGGTGCCATTGGTGGTTTGGTTTGGCATGGGATAAAAGGTTTTAGAAATTCTCCATTAGGGGAGCGTGGTATTGGTGCTATAAGCTCGGTTAAAGCTCGCGCTCCAGTGGTGGGAGGTAACTTTGGTGTGTGGGGTGGTCTTTTTTCCACTTTTGATTGTGGTGTTAAAGCTGTAAGAAAGAGAGAAGACCCATGGAATGCAATTATTGCTGGTTTTTTTACTGGTGGTGCCTTGGCAATTAGAGGTGGTTGGAAGCACACGAGAAATAGTGCTATTACTTGTGCTTGTTTATTGGGTGTTATTGAAGGTGTTGGTCTAATGTTTCAAAGATATGCTGCATGGCAAGCAAAACCTATGGCTCCTCCATTGCCAGAAGCTTCTAGCCCATCTCAACCTCAACCTTTACAGGCTTAGACCTATTGGAATGGATTGACGGAAGCGTTACTTCAATATCAATATGAATATGAAGTTCGACTTCCTAGCATTTCTTTTATAATTTTAAATTTGCATTAAGGTTTTAGTGTATTTTTAAACCTTTACAATTTATATTATAGAAAATAACCCAGGTTTTTATGACTGACTGGACATGAAATTATTTCCACAATTAATGAACTTTAATATATCATGTATATAAGAAAATAAATTATATTTATAGTTTAATATTACTCAATATTAAACAAAATTACCATATATTGTTTAACTGTTTAGGCTCTACTAAATATTAGTCTCTGCGTATTGAATATATATCACAAAATGAAGTTATTTAGAAGCAGATCGATCTTAATTTTTGAGAAAATTATGTAAAAATTAAAACATAGTGACAGTTATTTCAATAAAATCAGAAAGCTTGCTACATAGTATAAAATATCATTATCCCTATTATATTATTATTTAACTCATTAAATAAAATTAATATATAATTAATCTTTTGTTAAATATACTTTTTATTTCTTTGGTTGATAATATTAATGCACATAGAATATAGTGGTTTTAAAAAATGAATGCTGATTTATTGTATTATAAGATCAACAGAAAAAATATTAATTGATAATGTATTAAATTTACTTGGTATTTGATATTTTACTCTTTAATAAATTTCTTTCCAGAGCCATACCTCCAAAAATTTGGCAAACAACTATTATATTGTATGTCAATATTGAGGTCACTTAAATAATCACATTGGCATCTTTGTTTAATTCTCAAATAATACGAGGTAGGGCAAGTTTTGAAAGGTAAATGTTGATAACCAATTTCATCAAAATGAATTATCTCCTTTTCATTTAATAACAACGAAGCAGCTATTGTATGTACAGGAGCATCTCCCCATCTTTCATAATAAAACCCTTGTTTTGAATCTAGTAGTTCAAAATATTTTAAATACTGTTCACTTCTGAAAAAATTCAGGTCGCCAATTTCAAAATTCGTCCAAAAATGACACAGATTGTATTCAGTTGAACTAACTATACCTAAGCCTCTGGGTCCACCCAAATCTTGCTCTGTTATAAATTTATAAAGATTTTTTTCATTATCTATTGAGAATTCATCTCCATATACTTCAATAAATTCTTCAACTGCTTCCCATAATGATGGTATTGTTTCTTCATATTCAAAAGTTGAGATAACAAACCCATATTTATAACGCTTATCATGCATTATTTTAAAAGGATCATATGGAAAATCACAAAAGTAATCAACATCAGGTTCTACCCTAAAATAATAGTCATACTTTTGTAGTAGTTCATGTCTAAAAAAAAAACCTGAGTTAAAGCGACACATATTCCTATATGATAAAGATCCTCCATATACCATTCCCTGTTCTTCCATTATCCTCATTGTCATGTTTAATGAATTTCTATCATACTCTTCAGGACAATCCCAATGCTCACTTGGAATCAAACCATGATATACATTACCGCTCGCCATCGCCTTCGTTGATTCAATAAACTGGTGATCGAATGGTACATCATTTAAGAAAACCCAGTCGTAATGATAGTTTCTATTAAATCTATCTTCTAAGGATCGCATAGAATGAAGAACACCCGGTAGTTCCCAATTTCTTGTTAACATTAATATAGTAGCATTTTGTTTAATAATTTGACCATATCCATCTAATTCGATTTCATCCGTTGTATCCTTTCTCGACAATATATCTTCATCATAAGTATTAGTCGAAAATTTCAATCTACTGTATTGACTTCGTTGTGTTATATTGGAGTATCTACTCCTAATATCATTTGATTTTTCAAAAAAATACTCATTATTATATATTATTGATTTATAACGTTGTGTAAGAGTAATGCAAAAAAATATGCTGTTATTGTAAATTGGATAATAAGTATCCAGTAGGAATGCAAATAGTGTTGATATTATAAAAATCAATGATTTTGTTGTGTATTTCATAATAATAAATGCCAAATTAAAAAAAAAAATAATATGAGAAATTAATTAAAAGAAAACAAATGTTTTCTAAGAATAATCTTTTAGCATAAAATATTCATTAATTATTAACACTGCTTATGATCTGAAATTTGGAGGATTTTTCGCAGTGAGTTATAAAGAATTATAAACTTGGTGATAGAGTAAGATGGTTATCATTTACTCATTATCTCCATTACCAAATATTGCTTAATTGAAATTCATAGATGGGGCTTTATATATCATCCGATTGAAATTTTTATTTGATCACTAGATTAATTGGAAACACTGTCCTAATCAACTGATTATTATTCTATTTTCTCAATAGTAGTCACTGAAAAAATCTTAAATGATTTTTAGTTTACTTTATGTAGAGAAGCATGCCTTCTTATTTGGAACCAAGTTGTCGAATCCACACGTTACTACGAAGGTGTTGAAGAACCGAACATAAATAAACTCTTAGATACAAACCGAGCAGATCTGGGAAATACCTATATACGTAATAAAAAGGAATTAGTGAGAGTATTAATTAGATTAATTCTATGTCCGTATAATAATAATACCGTGTATAGATATAATTACGTTAACTTTGAGCAGTAAAGCAAAAAAAATACGATAATAGATTAGGCGAAAAAAGAAAGAAGCAAACATTACGTATATACCTAGACAACCTACAGACACATATGTTACTTTAGTTTTGTAATAATATTAACAGAAATTTGTATAAAGCTTCATTTAACAAATAAAGTAATATGTACATCTTTTTTACGCCTCAATACAATCATCATATGCTAGGTATTTTTATTGTAAGACAAAAATAAGATCAACTAAAAATAACTTATGAATAATATTGCAATGCAATAAGAAACAACAAGTGTATGTTAATCACATAAAATGCAGTTACTATGTAAAAGTATTATATTGAAAATTTTTTAACTTGCCTCAGACATTTTTGACTAAAAATAATTATCAAAACACAAACATTAGTTTGTCTGTCGTTTGTTTAAATACTATTGCATCTGATTAGGAAATCATACAAAGATATTGCAATATAATTACTAATAATACGTTGTATAAAGTAGGTAGTATAAAAATTGTCAATACTTGCCTTATTAGGAATGCCTACGAAAAATTAATATATTATCACATCTGTGCATCTACTTCCATTATTCTGCTTTCGAAAAAATTGCCATTCAAACCTTTTGTTTTTGAGGTGAATTGTCTTCTTCCCACGAGGTTTTGTAAAAAATAAAATATATCATATCCCCGAAAGATTTTAAATTTTTGATTTTTGAGTGTTTAGTTTTAAGACCTTTTCTTGCTGAGTTTCATCTTATTTTTAATCCAGTATCAAATTTAATTTTTGTTATTGTTAAATATGTGATAATACTTAACTATAGGTCAAGGAATGTTGTAACTAATTTTTAAATAGGTCACAATTGTAAATTAAAAATAGTGGCAAAATGATTTCATTTCTATTCTTACATTAATTCCTTCATTAGACATCATCAGGAAAAGTTCGCGTAACCATCTTTAAATAGTCAGTTTTTTCCCAATCAAATATTAATTGAGCATTTTTTCTATTAATTATCTGTTTCTTGTTATTAGTTTCCCTTGGTGTGAGCTTTTTATTCTGGAATTCAGTTGGTTGTGTCTTCACATTTCTTGTTTCTTTGCTTTGTAATTCTTTAGTGGTTTCTCCATCCAAAGGAAATATCCTTTCAGTCTTTTCAAGATAGTTAGTCTTTTCCCAGTCAAATACTTTGGAATTCTTTTCTGCCTCGGTTTTTGCAACATCTTTAAATTTGAGTTCCTTCTTTGAAAGCGGTGTTACTAATTGATTCAAAGGCATGTGTTTACCATATATTAAACTGTCAGATGCCATCTCAATTGAGTGAGACGTTAGTAACCTGTTATTGCAGTTCGCTTTGTTCTCTCTTGCTCCATCTTGATTTCCTTCACACACAATTAATGAATTGTTATGGTAAAATATGTTAGATGTAGACTTTATGTAAGGTTCGTCGATAATATTAGATTCATTAGTTTGATTATGAAACATATCATTATTCTGAATTTCCTGAGTGATATTTTCTACAAAGTTAGAGGCTGCACTAGGTTCAAAAAATCGAAGTGGCAAATGAGCAGCATCAGTATTTATTTTTTTGACCCCCTTATTTAGTTCTCGTGTCAACTCATATTCAGAAATTTTATTTACTGAACAATCAATGTTGACATTTTCCATATAATTTGGTAATAAGTATTCGACTTGAAATTCCAAATATTTCTTTTGCCATAATCTTGTGTAGTTGTTTTCATTTTTATGATAATAATCGACTTTCCATGGTTTGTTAACACCAATAAAATGAACACATTGTACTTTATCCTCAAAAAAATTTAATGCTGGTGAATATTGATATCCAGTATTTGGTATTGTCATATTATAAATAAACGGCAACCTCAATAAGCCATATTTGGAGCTCTTAGAATCAGAACTTTCATGAAAAAACGGATTAAAAAACTGATTTAGAATACCTTGATCTGATGAATCTATTGAAATATTGATAAGCGCAAAACTAATTAATGAACAGTATATTTCCATATCTGGAATGATTACCATTACTCCTGAATTAAACATATCTGGCCAGCCTATATCAGAAGATGCCGCAATCTGCTCTTTGACTTGATTTTTAGTTTCAGTTAAAATATTGTCAAAAAAAGAATTTCTTAGTGGAAAAGTGTCACTATCTAAATATATAATTTTTTTAAATTCAATTAAACTCCATAATACTAATTTTACTACTGCAAATAATAACTCTGGTCTATTAAGAAGATGACTATTAGATCTATTTAACTTTTCAATCTCTTCTTGTCCAGTTAAATCTTTAATTTGTATAATTTCCTCAAATAGCTGGTTTAATATATCTTTGATTTCCGCAGACACCTCATTTATCCATAATGAATCCGGAACAATTAGAACCACTTTATACTGTCCTTTTTCTTGTGTATTCAATAAAATAGTATTAATCTGTCTGCATAGTGTAAATACCCCAGGTAAATAATCTAAAGAATATAATAATAGGCAAACGCCAATGCTCTTGTTCATTTCAATCTCAGTCTCACTTTCAAAAACTGTTTTCTAGTCCTTTTCTTATTTTCAGATGATTTATCTTTTATCTTTTTATATTTGCCAATGCTTTCTAATATTCTGCTTATAAATATATTAATTTAATAAACCTGAAATGATGAAGTTTTATTGTTGGCTCAAATATTTATAGCAAGACCAAATATATAATGATTGTAAAAAAAAAGAAACCAACAAGCGAATCACAATATCCTGGCTGAGGATACACTATTGAACAATCTCTTTGTTGCAAAATATATTCTTTCCATGTTATGAACCTATTATACCGAGACTTTCAATACACCACTTAAATTAAGCTTTCACATTAATCTTGTTGATGATAGTCATGCAACTTTATTATTTTTTAAACAAATCATGACTAGATTTACCGGAAAAATATTAAAAATTACAATTGCCGAATGATAAATTAGCAACAAGGAATGCTTAACGATATACATATTATCTAATCATGCTATAATAAGGCACTCTACAACGAATATTGCTTCTGCAATTATTTTTAAGTTTAAAGAATCACTTTGATTTTGTTTTATTAATATAAGATAATTATAACAATAATTTTTTAATTTAAAGATTTTATGCATAATATAAAGATAAAAACTATGAAAATAAGTTTCTATATAAATATTTTCAAAAATAAATAAGACCAAGTGAAAACATACTTGATGTAAGCTATTCAAACAATTCATATAAACTTTTTTTGTGAAGACCTATATTCTGGTAAGAACACAAACACTTTCTACGTGATGAGTTTGTGGGAAAAAATCAAATCCTCTTAAACTGCTTATCTTATATTGTTTACCATTGTCTGTTTTTTTTAAAAAGTATTCAACATCTCTGGCTTGGGAATGGACATTACAAGAAATATAAACAATCTTAGCTGGATTATATTCTGCAAGTTGTTTTAAAAATAATTCATCGCATCCTTTTCTTGGAGGGTCAAGTATGACGGAAGTTCTATCATGTGGAACATCTATAGATTCAAATAGTTTTTCAGCTTTTCCAACTATAAAGTTACAATTTTTAACTCCATTATTTTTGGCGTTTTTGATAGCAAATGATACACTATCTGCAGATATTTCAACCCCAATAACCTTGTCAACGCCTTTTGAACTGCAAATGCTAAATAATCCTGATCCACAGTAACAATCCACCAAATATCTTGGTGACGATTCTCCTTCAACGTTCGATAAAATTAAATTTTCACGTACGTATTTGGTCACTAAAGGTAGAATTGAGTTATTATTCTGGAAAAACTCACCAGCACTGAACTGAAACGTGTATCCATCAATATATTCAGTGACAATTTGTCTAGAGTTGGTTACGCATGTTTTTACCAAGGACTTTTCATTTGCTGCATCTTTAACTTCAAGATGTGAAATTTTATTGTGATCAAGCAAATCCCTAGAACCTTCTTCCTCTTCAATAATTTCAGGAATTGAATCATCTTTATCTACTATTCTCGTATGCTCTCTCAATAAAATAGTAGCACCTTTTTTGTATTTAGTAAACTCTCTGTTAAATCTCTCTCTTTCATTCAACATACCTTTATTAATAATGTCTGTACCTATTATACATTCTTCAATATCTAAAATAGAAGCACTACCACCCTCAGATAATGTTTCTTTTCTCCATTGGGGTCTACCTTTTTGACCAAAGCCTAACGGTGGTTTCTCCTCTAACTGTTTCAGTTTTCTTGGTACATCAAAGTGTGGTGTAAGTTTTGTCCTATAACCGTATTGTAATGGGGAAGCAACTGTACCACCAATAGTTGGAATACTTCCTTCTTTGCATAAAGTGGGTGCAAAAAATTTATAAGCGTTTGCAACTGTGTTTCTTTTCATCGCCAATTGTTCATCGTATGATAAAAATTGATATTGACATCCGGAACATTTACCAAAATATTTGCATTTAATAAGCTCATCCTTACGTAAATCAGATTTCTTAGTTACTTTTAATAAATCACTTTCAACATAATGAGGATGTGTTTTAAATACTTTAATATCAACTGTATCTCCAGGTAAACCAAATGGAACTATTACCACTTGCTTCTTCCCTTCTTCAATAGGATTGTCAATAATAGCCAAACCATCACCATTAGCACCAATGGATAATACTTTGACATCGGTGACAATACGATGATATTTTGATGTTACTGAAGATTCATCTTTAACTTTATCATTTAAAATGGAAGTGATATCATTGGTTATAGATTCACGAGTTAAATTTTCCTCTCTCAAAAGATCATCAATTTCAAATTGCAAAACACCAAGAGGAGAAGTTGGATCAACCTTCTTAGCTTTATATTTTTTCAATTTCATTTTCTTTCCTCTCTTTTGTGTTCCAACATGTTCATTGGAACTAGTTGACAATACCCGCTTCCCAAACTTATTAGAATTACTTTCTACAGATATAGAGTCCGAAACTGTATCCAAAGCAGACATCCTGGATATAACTGGTTTCTTAAGATAATATCCTTTGTTTAATGTTATAGAAGACAATAAAATTCGTCTCAAAGAAAGCTTTAAATACATATAATATCAAATGATATTAGCATCTTCAAATACAGACTAAACTTGAAATCAAAAAAAGTATATGAGTGATTTCATTTATAGAATATCTACAAAAATACCCAGATATCAAATAAATATCGTTTCACAATTAACCAATGTATATGCTATTATGTGATTCAATTTTCATCTCATCGGTAAATTTATTTTTTTTTTCTTTTCAATATTTTTGTTCAACAGTGAAAAATTTCCTTTTCGATATTGCATCGCATCTCATCGCCTTGTTTTCTTTTACTGCGAGAAATTCTATGAGTTGAAAAACCTGGTCAAAGTAATTGAATTCATGTATTAATATATTTATTTATTAATGATTGATATGACACAGTAATTACACTAAGTATTCTGTGTATTTTCTTAAATATATTCAATATATTATTTCTATGGAAAAACAAAATCTTTTGAATTTCAATACTTCAGATATGCGTTTTAATTAATCGTATTCTTTAATAATTCTATCAAGAAAACAAATATGATCATTTGATCATTATATTACCCGGTATTTGCATATTTTAACACGCCAAATTTATATTTGATGCTATAATTGTATGTTCCCTTTGTTTACATTATTAATAATATTACATGCTAATTGTGTATAGTAGACCATTATATAATATTTAAAGCTAAATATCGTAATTTTAAGTCACATACCTATATATGCTATGAACCGCATAAACAAAGTTGAAAGCCATAGGTTTTGTTTGAGTCAACTATCTCAAATAAAGATATTTAGCATAGCTATTCTTTTAGATATAATCTCTATAATGCAAGTGTAATAACATTTAAAATATTTTAAATTTAAAAGATACATAGTTCGATTTTTCTAAGACATAAATGAATGACATTAAAGAAGATATAGGAAGTCGGAATTCATTAGTAACAAATCTGATTGATTTTTGCACTACTTTTTTTTCAACAATTTATGATATAAACGAATCATTAAAAAAGAATATAACAGAAAATTTAGATGAAGATTCTAAAGATGAGATAAAAAGGTTTTTATTAGAGTCTAATATTACGTCGATTGGAACAAACCAGTTAATTGCACTGTATGACGATAGCACTAATGTGCTAAAATTTATTTCGTTATTTGGACAGTTCAACTTTGATCATGAGGATTTTTATAAATTATTGATATTAAAGAATGAAAATTTAATCGATTTTTCACAACCGTTGAACTCACAACTCTCGCTCATCACAATACCACATAAACTTAATATTAATAATTTATCATTATTGACTGAAAACAGCATTTCCTCACTATTTAATATGGTAATAAGAAAAAATCCAAACTTATATTCCAAGGATTATGTTAATAATATTAGCAAAAGTATACACAATTTATCAATAAGGTTCCACAATTTGAAAAATTCGATAGTCACTCCAGATTTTAAATCAACTTCAGATGACACGATAAAAAGAATTATAAATGAAGGTGCAACAGAGTTAAATTTTACAGAATATCTTCCCGATAATTATATAAATGATTCAAAACTTCTGAATTCCCTACAAAGTATCGTAAATAATTGGATTAGAAATATATCTGCATTGATACTATTATCTGAGATGGACAGCGAAAGAACAATCCAGGAGGAAATCACTTTTTGGAATGATTTTAGCAATGCTCTGACATCGACCTTAAAATCTTTGGCATGTAATGAAGTCTTAATAACATTTTCCATATTGTTACAGGCAAAAAGACTTAGATCATTAAGTACAGTAATATCTGATACACAATTATCAGAACATATAGAGGAGGCAAACAATTATAAGCATTTTCTTTTAGAACTTCCCATAATACAGATTACAGAATGCCATAATTTACCAGCTTTAAAAGAATTGATTGCTACATTATGCACAAAATTAAACAAATTTCACTCATCCCAAAAGTCCATTCAAAAATTTACTTTACTATTTCATAAAATAGATTTCTATTTATATGAGAAACTTCTTTCAATTTGTCATAATATTTTAACACAAACATATACTGAGTTTTTACCTAACTCTAATATATTAATAGATATTATTATAGCATGGAAAACTTTATACAATCAACACCAAAATCAAAAAAGAAAATTGGCAAAAGATAATATACCATTAGTAGATATTCCCACATATTATAAAGACAGCAAAATTAAAATATTTCAGGATTTTCTTGAAAATGTAGTACGATTTAGGAAGGAATATGAAAAATTTAAGGATTTAATAATAAAACTAGACTTTTATGATTTAAGCAAAGGAGTTATTGAAATATATGAGATATTTCAGCATGAAACAACCGATGCAACTAACGTCATGGAAAAGTTTAATAAGGAAAAGAATACTTTTAATACTGTTTATTTGGAATTTCAAAACAAAGTAGATGTCAAATTTGAAAAATGCATGGAAAGAATAATAAGTAAGACTGACTTATATTTACTTTTGGACAAATTTAAAACCATCATGACTTATATCCCAACACTTAAAGCAAAGTATATTCAAGCACTTCAATTGTATTTGACGCATATCGAAGAAGAAATTGATAAATTAAATTATATTTCAAAACAGAGGTTATTTTTGATGAATCCTATTATGGTCAAGGATATTTCTTTTTTTAGCTCAAATATCATCATAAAGAACCAAATTTCTATTAGTGTGAAAAAAATATTATTTTCTTTAAATAATTTAAATTGCAATAAATTAGTAGATGGTAATCAACTTTTCAATGTTATGCACAACTGTGAAAATCTTTTGAAAACTAATGATGTTGAATTGGATTTAAAAGAATGGCAATTAACTAGTTTAAAAAATTATAATCTTATTGACAATCAAACAATATTTTCTATTATATTAAATGAAAAAGATATATACGAGTTAAAATTAAATTTTGATTTTCAAATATTAAACAAAATTCAGGATTTTAAGACTCTAACTTACATTGGTTTTAACATTCCTAATAATTTTGCGATTAAAATAGATTATTTTGAGAATCTTGCGCCTATTATTAACTTGGTATTAGAGAATATGCAAATATTTTTTAATCTATTAGACGACATTAACACAAAACCTTTTTGCTACATCTTATTGTCGACACAAATACAAACTATATGGAAGTTAATTACTGATGGTATGACGAAAACGTGGAGACAACTTTGTACATCCAATAGAATTATTAATAATGAAGAAAACTATATTAATGAGTTAAATAAAGCTGTATCTAAGCTGGTTGACTTTCATACTAATGTAAAGAATATGGACGAACTTCTTATTCCTCTATTCAAGAAACTTAATGATAAAAATTTTGCTAAGAATGATCTCAAATTAATTATAAACGAAATTCAGGATATAATGAATAATATAAATATTGTTAACGATGATGAAATAGATAAGTGCATACAATATCTTAACAAAGGTATTAAATATATTTTGATTAATAAAATTTCGGTGCGATTACAGGAATTTAAATTTGTAAAGAATAATGTTAATATAATTATTTCTCACCATTCTGTGGACTTTGATACAAGTATAAGTAAATTAACTAATATGATCATGTCAGAGTTTCAAAAGGAACTAAAGTCAATATTCGAGCTTACTGGTATTCGATTGAGAAGTTTAACAGACAATCAAAAAATTCCTTTCTTTAATGATCTAAGTCTATTTCAGAACATAATCAATGATATAACAAACAACCTTGAAAGACATCTTAATGATATAAATGATTTTTTCTCTGAATGGAAATCATATAAAGAAGTTTGCTACATCAATGAGGAGAAAATTGAAAAATATGTATCTAACGATTTGGCTTTAATGAACAGTTTATTTTTAGCTCTTTATCAAAAAAGAAATCAATTATATGCGTTACAAAAGAAAGGTAATCATCTTATAATTAATGTACAATGTGAAAGTGCTTTTTCCAATATTGATACTAAGCTGAAAGAATATGAAATGTTGCTGATAAAACGCTTTATTTTACATTACTTGAAGGAATCAGAAATATTTGCTAAAGCAATTATAGATTTGAAAACCAAGCTAACATTGGTAAATATTGATCTTGGGTCGGTATATTCCGCTTTAGAGTTTATTGTTTTTGTTGTTGAAGCCTCCAAATCTTTAGAATTATTCAAAAAGAGACTGGCTAATTTTAAGAATTATCAAAAAACTGTATCGCTCTCTAAAGAGCAGGTTCCTTCCGATTTCATATACATAGAGCAATTAGAATGCAATCTTGAAGATGTGGTACAATTACATTTAAAAAAATCGAAAACTTTGGAAGATAATAGCTCACATCTGAATTCAATATTTTTAACAGAGATTAACAAAATTAAGTTTGATGTTGATACCCTAATCGGTGATTGGAATGTTGCAAAGGTGAAATTCCCACTACAAGATGTGAATAGTAAACTATCTATAGTTTTAAAATATGAAGAGGAAATCGAGGATCTATATGAAAGGGTAGGTAAAATACATACTGCATCAAAGCTTTTACTAATACCTATATACTTGGAAGAGAATAAAATCACTGTTTTGAGGAAAGAACTTGTTGATCAAAAATCCATGTACTTGAAAATTAACTTATTGAAATCGAATTTAGAAAATTTATTACACCAAAAATGGATGGACATTTCAATTTCACTTATAATGGATGAAATCAAATTCATAGTTTGTGAATTATCTAATATTATGGATGTAGAAGAAAATGAGTTGTCATACCCCTTTGTTTATTATTCGGTTGAACAATTTAAAGAACTAATTATCCTGCTAGATAAATTAAACGATTTATCCGTTAAAGAACGTCATTGGTCAGTAGTGTTTTCTAACTTCTCAAATGAGAATAAGCTCAAGATTCATGTTGACGATATGAATTTTACCCTAGGAGATGTTTTAAAAATTGATTTATTAACATATTCTAATGAACTAGAATCTCTTATGGAAACAGCAAAACAGGAATCTGTCATAGAAAAGTCATTGGATACCCTTAAAAGATACTGGGATAAATGTCATCTAAAATATTACGCGCATATAAGTGGCATTCATGTTGTCAGTGAATGGGATGATATATACACATCATGTAAAGACTATTTAGAAGAATTGAACTCTATGAAAATTTATTCGAGTTATAATATCTTTAAACAACAATGTATCGATTGGGAAAAGAAGCTAGATGAATTATTACAGATTTTTGATATGTGGATGGAATTACAATTTTATTGGTTGGATTTATATGGTATTATTGGTATTAATAAAGAGGTACGAGACCGTCTTCCATTAGAATCAACAAAATATGATAATATAACATCCGAATACAAAGATATTTTGGTCAGAATATTTGCATCATCATCGATATTAGACATTATACAATTTCCAAACTGCTTTGAATCTTTTTCTAATATTCTCAATTCTTTAAAGTTAATTAAACTATCATTAAATGATTTCATTGACAAACAGAGAACTGTCTTTCCAAGATTTAATTATTTATCAAATGAAGATATTCTAAGAATTTTAGGATCTCATTCAGTAGGTCAAACAATCTCGATTTACTGTCAAAAACTGTATGGAACGATTATCTCATTGATATTTCATGGCAAGACAATTAAAGGTGTCATCTCTGTTGAAGGTGAGGAGGTGCTTTTCAAAAATCCAATAAACATGGATGGTCGAGAAAACAGTTTGTTATGGTTAAATGAAATTGATAAAGCATTAAAACAAACTGTAAAGGATCAAATTGTTATGGCAAAGGATTATATTGAAAAAATGGAATCTATATACGAAGTATTAGAAAAATGTATTTACCAAGCTACATTAGTAGCATTGCAAATCATTCTGACAACTAAAATTGACGAAAGTATTTCTACTAATAATTTTGAAACTCTCAAAATATACTTATTTGAATCAATTTCAACAATGATTGAATTAATAAGATATGAAACTGATTTAATAAAGAAAAAAAAATGCAATAACATATTAATTGAGCTGTTACACTATAAAAGTTTTGTTAATGAATTAGAGTCAATGTCTGATGTGAAACAAAGTATAGCTTGGATAAATCATTTAAAGTTTTATGGAACTTTTAAAGATTCTGAAAATTTTAGCGAATTTAATGTAGTAATTGGCGAAAATAAAATAAACTATTCTTTAAATTACATTGGTGTCCCTGAAAACTTAATACATACTAAATCTCTACTGGGGGCTTACGTATCTTTGACACAAGCGTTTGGCAAATATTACGGCAGCAATTTATTTGGTCCAGCTGCAACTGGTAAAACAGAAACCGCAAAATCACTAGGAAATGCATTAGGTAAAGTAGTTATTGTATTTAACTGCGATGATTCATTTGATATTGATGCTCTAACAAGAATTATGCGTGGTATTTGTCAGTTAGGGGCCTGGTGTTGCTTTGATGAATTTAATCGACTTCCAAGGACTATTTTGAGTGCAGCGTCAAGCTACTTAGAAGAAATTCAGACATCATTAGAACAAAATTTAAGCTCCGTGACGTTAAGATCTATTTCATCTCAATTAGACAATACATCCAGGTTTGTAGTGACCTTAAATCCAACGTATGATGGACGTTCTGAATTACCGACCAATTTAAAAAGCTTATTTCGCTCTTTTTCAATGATTGAAGCTGATATTCGTTCGATATCTTCTGCGTATTTGGAGATAATGGGTTATAGTGATTATTTTGAGTTATCAACTAAGTTGTGTAATTTAATGCAGGAACTTAAGGATAAATGCACAAAACAATTACATTATGATTTTGGTTTACGGTGTGTTAAAACCATAATAAGAAATTCAAAAATTTCACAAAATCAAGATGATTCTGAGGCCATAAGTAAGTTACTAAATAGTGTTCTTCAAGTGATATTACCAAAATTAAATAACACGGATGCCAGATTATTATTTGACTTGATAAAAAAATATTTTAATTCTGAATCTAATCGAGTTAGTAATATATTTTTTTCTACATTTAGCGATAAGGTATCATTCGAGTATACTGAAAATTTTATCCAAATTTGTCAATACCTTTATGAACTACAAAAAATCAATCAATCAATTATTTTAATGGGAAAACCTGGATCAGGTAAATCCACTGTAATTAAGGAAACGTTAAGTGTTGTTGAAGCTATATCAGGTATTAATACTAAATTATATAGAATTGATACAAAAACTTTAACAAAGGATAAGCTCTATGGATCTATTAACAAAACCACTCTCGAATGGAAAGATGGGATTTTTACTTCTATTATTAGAACTATCTTAAAAGAATCACATGTTCGATCCAAAAATATTATTTCGTGGATCGTTTTTGATAGTGATATTGACCCAGAATATACAGAGGTACTAAATAGTGTTTTAGATGATAATAAGTTATTAACATTACCAACAGGGGAAAGATTAAATATACCAAGTGATGTTAGAATAATTTTTGAAACACCAGATCTTACTCACGCAACGATGGCCACAATATCTAGATCAGCGTTGATATGGATATCCGATCCTCTCTATTCATCTTTTGAATTATTTAGCAAAACTTTCGACCATAAATTATCCACTTTACCAAATAGCTTACCTAACGATAGACATTGGAAAACAAAAGTCATTGATCCGATACGAAAATTAGTAACTGAACCATTCTTAATTGATATTATTTTTAAGGCAGCAGAATTAACTCATGTATTACTTTTCGATGACATGAGATCGTGCAAGAATTTTTCGGAGACCTTAGTAATAAGATTATCAAAAATACAAACTACTTTCTCTAAACTTGATGATAATATACTAAACCAACTATTAATATTTATATTTAAGGATGTTATCGTATCAGCTTTTGTTGCAGATTGTTCAAAAGATGACCAATCTATGTTTCTGAATTTTTTGAGTAAATATGCGAATACAAATAATGATATTTTACAAGAGAACGATTTATTTGATACGTTTTTTGATGAAAAAAGCCTAAGTTTTAAACATTTTTCTTCTCTTCTTGGCGATCAAAAATTTGAACTACGGGATGTCAATTCTCCTGACATTGTTGTTGAAACAATAGCCACCTTGAGACAGAAACATATTATCTGGAATATGCTTGAATCTAACCAAATGCCGATTTTGTGTGGTCCACCAGGATCAGGTAAAACAATGATTCTGACAAATGCTCTATTGCGTTCAAAAAGTTACGTTTTACAATCCATGAGTTTTTCAAAAGAAACAACAGTTGACAATATAATAAATATTTTAATCAATAATTGTGAGACAAAATCGACTAGCAGCGGTATAATATTATCGCATAAGCTTCATAATAAAACTTTGATCCTGTTCTTTGATGAAATTAATTTAGTTTCTAATGATAAATACGATTCTCAAGCGGTAATTCTATTTTTAAGGCAAATGATTGAAATGAAAGGGTTTTGGGATTATAAAACGAATCAATGGGTTAAATTAGAAAATATTAAATTTGTTGGTGCATGTAATCCTTCGGAAGATTTAGGTAGAACGACATTAGATGCACGTTTTCTCCGCCATACAAATATTATTAATATTCCACACCCTGATAATCAATCTTTGACTTATATTTATAAGATGTTTTATAGTTCAATTTTAATGCTGATTCCACAAGCTAAGGGATATGTTGAAGAGTTCACCACAGCAACAATTGAAGTTTATGAATTATTTATAAAACAATTCTCTAGTGACTTTCACAAGCATTACATAGTATCTCCAAGAGAGCTCACAAGAATTATGAAAGGTATATATTACCTTATTATAAATGGTAATTTTTCAACATTACAAGACATAATAAAACTATGGATATATGAATATCAAAGAGTTTTTTTAGATCGTTTAGTTACGACTAAAGATAAATCTATTTTTAATAATATGCTATTTGAAATTGCTCAAAAGTATTTCCCTAATAATTGTATTGATAATGCAATTAGTAAGGAAATATTTTTATCAAATTGGCTGTCACTAGAATATAAAGAAGTTCATATTAATGAACTTTCAACTTTTATTGAACAACGATTTAAAACTTTTTGTGAGGAGACTTTAGACCATAACTTTGTTCTCCATCAAGAATTTTTTAAAGAAGTTCTTGCAGTTGATCGGGTTATAAATCAGTCACAAGGACATATGATGTTAATTGGTCCAGATAAAACAGGGAAAACCACAATAGTAAAATTTGTCTGTTGGATGAATGGTATCTACATTTCAGAACTAAACATTCATAAAAATTATACATTAAACGATTTTGATAATTTTTTAAAAGATACCTTAAGAAAATGTGCATTAGAAGAAAGACCAACATGTATATTAATAGATGAATCTAATTTTATTAATCCTGTCTATTTTGAACGTCTTAATTCATTGTTAGCAAAATCAGATGTTTCAGATTTATATCAAGGTGAAGAATATGATCAATTAATATCCGATATATCAGTAATAGTAAGAAAACTAGGCTTGCCAATTGATACAGAAAAAGAATTGTATTCTTGGTTTATTGGGCAAATTGCTAAAAATTTGCATATTTTTTTTGAAATATCAAAAAACATTTCAACAGAATATAGTCTATTAGCCTCTCCGGCTCTTCTCAATAGGTGTGTTATTTATTGGACAAATAAATGGGAACATAAAACGAAATTGCATATTGTTAGTCAGTTTCTTAAGCCCTTGCCAATAAATCTCGAAATCGACTTTAATAATGTTGAGAACAACCTAAATTCTCTGAATCATGATATTAAAAATGGTTTACATTTTTTGGTAGATGCATTTATACAAGTGGATAAAAAATTTTCTGTATCCACTGATATTATGGAATCCCCTTCAAAATTACTTGATGTATTAGAATTATTTGTTCAGAAGTATAATCATAAGTTATTTGAACTAGAAGAAAATGAAAGATTTATCACAACTGGTCTAGATAAACTAAATGAAACCGTTTTAGAAATAAAAATGCTAAACTCAGATCTAGAAAAGAAAAAAGAGCAAATGGTAATAAAAGAAGGCCAAGCAAATAAAACGCTAGATGGCATGTTAACTGAGCAAAACGAAGCAGAAAGAAAGCATGATGCGACAGAAGACATAAAACTACTGCTAGAAAAACAAGAGAAAATAATTGGGGAAAGAAAAAGACATGTTATTGAAAAACTTGCATCTGTGGAACCTTTAATGAAAGAAGCGGAAAATGGCGTTAAAGGTATTAAAAAATCGCATCTTATTGAGATCAAGTCAATGTTGAACCCCCCTAATCCAGTAAAATTAACTTTAGAAGTGCTAAGTATCATATTAGGATATGAGGTTTCAACATGGAATGATATAATACAGTATATCCGTAAAGATAGTTTTATTAATGATATTTTAACATTTGATACACTAAAAATGCTTTCACCCAGTCTCAAAAAAGTTATAGCCGATGAGTACTTTTCTAATATAAACTTTACTTTTGAAAAGGTTTACAGGGCAAGTAAAGTATGTGGTCCATTATATAAATGGATAGAAGCTCAGTTGAATTATAGCAATACATTAGATAATATTGAACCTTTGCAAAAAGAAGTTGAATTGTTAGAAAATCAAAGTTCTAATTATAAAGCAAAGCTATCTGCAGCTGAGGATATGCTTGAAGATTTGGAGAAAAAAATCATACTTTCAAAAAAAAAATACAGCTCTAGTATTAGAGATATAGAAAAAATTAAAACTGATATGGAAGTGATTCAGTCAAAATTAGATAAATCTAAGAAGCTTATTTTTTCTTTGACAGAGGAAAAAACTAGATGGTTAAAAAATTTAAAATTATTTAATTCAAGTCACTCCAATTTATTGGGTAATTCGTTTCTGTTTGCAGTTTTTGCTTCATATTGCTCTCATCATGATGAAGTATCCAGAATGGAGGTAATGAAAGAAACCAAGTCATTACTAAAAGGTTTGAAAATTCCATTTGATAAAAACTATACATTTGAAAGTGAAAATGTAGACAAAAATGTAACTGCAGAATGGGTTCAAGCAGGCCTTCCTAATGAAAAATTTTATATTGAAAGCTTTCATATGGTAATAAACTTAGTTGATAAACATTTATTTTTGATTGATCCTAATAATACAATGATACCTATTTTATCAACTGTTTATGGAGAAAGATTAAGTGTTTTTTCATTTGTTGATAAGAATTATGTTAAACGTTTAGAAAATGCCATCAGATTTGGAGGAGTTGCGGTAATATGTGATGCTGAACATTATGATCCTCTATTGGATAATATTATAACAAATAGTTACAGAAAGTCTATGGGCAAAACCTCGGT
The DNA here is from genome assembly GCA_003705985.2 of Tetrapisispora namnaoensis. Classification (NCBI taxonomy): domain Eukaryota; kingdom Fungi; phylum Ascomycota; class Saccharomycetes; order Saccharomycetales; family Saccharomycetaceae; genus Tetrapisispora; species Tetrapisispora namnaoensis. The sequence goes on along the minus strand of PPKD02000020.1, from coordinate 97,237 downwards.
TATACTAGGCTCTAAAGAAATAGATATTTCCAAAAATTTCAAATTAATTTTGCACACGAGAAATTACAATTATAAGACATCTTCATTTATAAATAATAATTTAAGGACACTAAATTTCAAAATTAGTCATTCAAGCATTGAAGAACAAACTATTAGATTATGTATAAATAATGAAAATCCAAACATACAAAGAGAAAATGACAAAATATCATCAATAGAAAGAGATATGAAGTCAATATTAAACACCCTTGGATCAGATTTATTAAAAGAATTAAGCTCGTCCGAAGGAAGCATTTTGGAAAATATGCAGTTAGTTAATATATTAAATAAGATGAAAAAACAGTCTTCTGAATTGGAGGAAAGATTAGCTAATTCAGAAGAAATAATGGACAAAGTTGATTCTTTACGCTCAAAATATAAAATATTAGGATTCCACTGCTCATTAATTTATAAAATTGTGGAAGGAATAAATTCTTTTAATTGGTTTTATGAGTTTACTGTTGAACAATATTTAGAATGTGTTACAGGCATCATTGTGAATATTGTGCAACCTAATAATGATATAAAAGTGGGATATATTGTTGAAAAATTATATTCTACTGTTATTGAGACAATTTCATTGGGGTTAAGTCAAGATGACACTGAGTTGTTGGTGCTGGCATTATATTTCTTAAAAAAGATGATTGAAAAGGAATTTAAAAATGTATCAGATTTAGCGGTTATTCTTGAAGATATAGGATTGTCAAGTAAACTAGAAAATCAAAAAAGTAAATCTGTGAAATCTATTGAGCTTATAGAATTGACTAAATTTGCTAAAGAGGGAGACTTTTCAAAGTTGCTTATATTTTGCAAAACGAAACTAAATGTAAGTTTAGGGTATAAAATTGATTATCTAGTTAATTTTAAAGCAAATATGGAAATTTTAATTGGTAACGAAAAAGAAATAGATGGAAGTCATGAAATTAAAAAAGCTGCATCGAAATTAAAAAAAGAACTGGTAATTATTTCACTTGGTGATCTGTCTTCGGTTGATTTTGTTGAGGGCCAAATAATTAAGGCTAAGAATAGCAACCAATGGTTATTGTTGCAAAATGTTGAACTGTCTTCTAATTGGTTATCTTCTATCTTACCAAAATATTTTGATAATGGCACTAGTTTAGATTATATTGAAAATAATGTTACAGAAGAGATGAATTCAAAATTATTTATGACTTGTGATTTATCTGATAGGGCAATGCCAATTCCATTATTACAAAATTGTTATAAATATTACTGCTCGGATTCTAAAAGTATCCTTGATATATTAATTGCTACGTGGAATATTAATATTAAAGAAGAAACAAATGTAGATAATTTTCACATTTATTGGAGTCTCAAATTTATTTTATCTATTATTCACTCGTTAATAATCTCGCTTAATAAATTAACTGGATTAGGTTTCTGTAAAAAATACGATTTTAGTAGCATTGATATTGAATATACTTTCAAAATATTAATTAACTCTATTGAGAAGAATAAAGTTAATGAAGCAAACTCACACGAATTTTATATTGAAATTATAAAATTTAATATTTTAAAGATAGTTTATGGTGCAAAAATTGACAATGACATTGATTCAAAAAAGCTAGAAACACTAACAACAGAAATATTAAGTAGATATATGATTATGAATCAGAAAAAAATATCATTAGAACTTCTACCTAATATTACCATTGATAACGTTCATTTAGATAACCTTGAAGCTGTCAATAGTTTGATCAATTCAATTAAGGAGCCTATTGATTCCAAAATTGAATGGTTAGGTTTATCAAAGAACAAAGTTGATGAGTACACAAAAAATTATCCAAAAAAAATAGCAGACAAATTAATTAAAGTATTTCCATTCCAAGATTTCTAGCTATTTCCTATATATTACATCTAATAATATCAGATAATGAAAAACAATATCCCATCTTAATAATAACTTCATTCTGTATGTCACATAAATTGTAGATATGTATATATAAATCATATTGACCTTATCGATAATGTGACAAAGTCATTACATCTGCGTCGTGTTTTTCTTTCTGAGTCTGTAATTTGCTCATACTGTCATAAATAGAATTACACCCCCACTTCTACAATTGTTTAATTTACGCATATTCGCGCAAAAGCTTGAACTTTTTAAGAATGTCAATTGAAATATTTTTAAAATATCGAAATCTTGAAAACCTTTGCCAGTAAACACTCTGTAGCACGAGCAAATTAAGATCTGCCATATGTATATAAAATATTAAAAATGTCAATGAACAAAGGCTAAAAAACATCAAAAAAATACCTGCTAGCCCTAACATGAGCAAATTAAGCTGCATTAATGATAGAGATTGAAATATATTTACAAGATAAAACAGAAGCTCTTAAACTTGCTGGCGATACGTTATTTGCCAACATCTAGGCCTTACCTGAAAATTGTTGATAACAGCTATTAATGTTTCCTCAAAAAATAGAAAGATATCCATAAACTTTGATTAATGTATTCTTAGTTAGCCGCTGATTGTGTTTTTGAAAGAATAAACCAATTGAATTCATGGCATTAGTTGAGCAAGTTTCAATCATCCCCATTTGACTTCAATGTTTTACATTTAATAGTAGAATAATTTAATTATATAAATCAAGTTCTTACAAAATAACTTTATTTGTATTATTATCCGATATATTATTCGGGGTTTGAGTCTGACCTAGACAGATCATATAAGGGTACATCATCGAATTATAAAAATAAAAATCAGGTATAGAAGCAGTGATTTTTTCAATTAACCTGGTGAATTGAAAGAGTGATGAGATTTGTATCGATATTATATCTGCTTCCAATACTGTTGGCACAGTATGCTTCTGCTTTGGTATTAATTGACTCAACAGTAGCTTCAGCATGTATATATTACGCCTTGCAATTCGATTGGGGTTGTGGTACTCATTCAAACGGAATGGCAGCTTATGCATGCCGTTGTGCTAATATCAATTGGTTAGGTACAATTACAAATTGTATCATGACTACAACCGATGAAAAACATTTAATGGAAAAAGCTTTGAAACATTTGTCGACAAGGTGTATCCAAAAAGCTGATTTAGATTACTCTGTATCTGAACTTCTGAATATTTATGAAAATGGTACCCATTATTTAAGAAATTCAACTTCAATGGATTCAATAATGTCAGTTTATGATACACTTAATGTTAACATGACTGACTTTGAATTTTATCATTCTTCTTTCAAACATTATACAGTAGCAGTTAGGACTTCGCAATGGTTTGGATGGGGTTTGATTTTCTACTGGGTATTTATAATTGCAGTTGCAACGGTGTTTAATAGGTTCCCAAACAATAAATTGACATCGTTACTTGCTAATAATACTGTCAAAAAACAATTAATTTTGCCATCAGTTTTTAAAACTTATAAGGATAGAACACTATTATTATGGGGGTTTATTCCGTTCAATTTTAACACTAGGTTAAATACATTGGTTGTAGCAACATTTTGTATTTTGACTGCAATTACTTGTTGTGTCTATTATGATGTACCTTTACCGAATGCCTATTTAACTTCAGAATATTCCAAAAATATTAACTTGATTAGTTATAGAACAGATATAATGTCCATCTCATTATTCCCCCTAATATATCTGTTTGGAACAAGAAACAATCCCCTGATTTATATTTCAGGGATCCAATTTCCAACTTTCATGTTTTATCATAAATGGTGTGCATATGTTAGTACACTTTTGGGTTTCATTCATGCTTTAATTTGGACTTACGATGGGGTTAAAAACGACACTTATATCGCTCAATACATGGATGCGTATTGGGTTTGGGGTGTTGTTGCAATGGTTATAATGGGAATGTTAATCTTCCATAGTGAAAGAGTTTTCAGGGATTATTTTTATGAAACATTCTTAGTTCTGCATAAGATGTTTAATATAATTTTTATTATAAGCATGTATTACCATTTGAATATATTGGGCTGGATAGGTTGGGTATGGTCAATGGCCGGAATCTTGATATTTGAAAGATTAATGAGGGTCATCCGTATTTTATTGAATGGTGGTGTCCAAAATGCAACATTATCTGCTTGTGGTAACGGTGTTTTGAAGATAGAGATTAAAAAACCTGCTTTTTTTAAATATCGACCAGGATCCTTTGCATTTGTATATTTCCTGGATCCGTATAGTTTTTGGTTTTATTGCTTTCAATCACATCCATTTTCAGTAATAACAGACCCTAAAGAAAATGAAAAGAATCCAAATCATATCATATTTTACTTGAAAGCTCAAAAGGGTATAACAAAGGCAATGCTAAATAGAGTTTTATATGAAGGTAAAAATTTAACTTGCAAAATGATGATTGAAGGTCCATATGGTGCCGCCTCTATTCCATCTTTACCTGAGAAGTTTTGTCATAGTGCTAGAAAAGTTGGTTTCGCTGCTGGTATGGGGATCGTGTCAATTTATCCATTTTTTGTTGAATATTGTCAACGTAATAAATATCAAAATGCTGAATCTACCTTCTATTGGGTTATAAATGATTTAAATAGCTTAAATTGGTTTCATTCTGAATTAAAATGGTTAGTAGATAATGGATGTAACCTAACTATTTTTGTGAGTAGAAGTAACGAAAGTGATATTGAAATAGATTCCTTCTCATACAATGATAATAAAAAGGAAGATGATCCATTGTTATTCGACACACCTTCCGATTTAAAATTTAATGTCATACACTTGGGTAAAAGACCAGATTTGCATAAGTTAGTAAAAAACGAAATTGGTATATCAAAAACTTCTTCGAAAAACATCGAAATTTTATCATGTGGTCCTTCAGCTTTCAATGATGAATTAAGACATTCAGTTGCAGACAATATTACTTCTGATCTGAAAATTAATGTTGGCTTGTCAGAGGAGAGTTTTACCTGGTAAGAAACTGTTAAACAATTTAAATTGTAACTTAAATTTCATGTTTGAGTGAAAAAAATTTTTAAATCTAATGTAGATCACAATCCAGTTTATGACCTATATTATGGTAATTGTTTTAATTATTTTAAATATTCAAAATTTATATAATATTCATACTTAAGTATAATCAAAAATATGTTATTAATTAATCGTCTGAATTGGAGTCGTTATCATCTTGTCTGCTTAACAATTCCGACCATTTTTTTGCTAATTCTTTAATAGCATCAGGATTTAGACTAGCTTCAACTATATCTATTGGGACCTGATTTTCAGAATGTTCTTTATGAGAAAACCTACCTACATTAGTTTCAGTTAATAATCTTAACTCATAGTCATCTTTTTTAGCAGTGTGGTTTTTCAATGTCAATAGTTCACTCCAAGAAAACAAAAGAGGATCGGTCTTTCTTGCAAAAGGATTTATATCAATTAGGAAGACTTTATTGAATGGTCTCGGTATATAGACATCTAAAACAAAAGATTCTAGACCGAATTGAGGTAAAATTTTGTCTTCCACAAATTCGTCAATTGAATCTTTTAACATATCAGAAAGAGCTTCTAGATAATCATAATAATTTAGATCACGTTGTGACACACCTATAATTTCCCTGTTTTCAACGAAAACACGAAATTCTAATGCTGGGTTTATATTAAACCATTGCTTTAGTACTAATTCAAAGTCATTGCTTTCTAGATCTGCATCATCCTCTCCTTTTTCAATTTTATCCGTACAATCATCGTATGCATGCTCCAAATCATATGTTATGTAATTAGAAGCGTTTAATAATAAATATATATCATTAATTTCATTGCATTTAGTAGTATTATTAGGTAAAATCCAGGTAGCATCTCTAGGGGCAGACCAGTTTAACTTTGGTGTTACCGACCCAAACTCCTTTATTATATCTTTGATCTGGTTGTGTAATTCTGGGAAATCTACGATTGGGTCAATTTCTTTTTTCTCTGTTCTTGACTTTTTATGACTATGGTTATCATATTCACTGTCGGTATCCTCCTCTTCCCAATCGCTATACATGTTTTCTTCATTTTTTGACAACTCTTTATTATAGTAAGAGTCTTGTTCTTTGGCTAGCTTTATTCCATCTTGTTTCAAGTATTGTATGAAGGCAGAAGGCAAAGGTTTTATAATTTTTGATTGCGGGGTCAATGATTTAAATAATTTGTGCCAGTTGGAGTACCTACATTGGTCAATCTCATATCTTGAAACAGGTATGTCAACTAAGGGAGCATAGTCACCCATTTCCAGCCAGTCCAAATATAAAATTAAATGATCTAATATATTGCTCGCATTCAAAATATCTTGATGAACAAGTTTAAAACAGACAGTTGCAGAAATTTCAAAAGTTAAGAAGGTATACTAATCGCGTATATAGGTATCAATTTTATATTCCAACCTTTTTGCAATACCTTGGTTTCTTGAACTAAAAGCTCATCGCAACTTACTAATACAATTTTGAAGAACTATTATCGTATTTAACGAAGCTTTGTTTTTAAAAATTTGATGAACTTTTATGGTGGCGAGCATGCGTTATTCCCAAGAGATTATTCAATTATATGTCTAATAAATAACTGATTTTGTGATTGTTTAGTTTAAAAAAATCAATTGATAGGTATTAAAAAAGGGTCTTAGAATTATTTTGTGTTATAAAGGATATTTTGTTCTAGCTTTAGTATATGATTGAGTGCGGCTGTCCACAAGGTTATATTTGTGCTTTTGTTCAAATTTTATTGTTAATATAGTTACATCAAGGGATAAACATCGGAAGTATGTCGGAAAAAGGACCATCAAATGCCACATTTAAGGACAAAGAGAAGCCTAGAGAAGTTCGTAAGGCCAATATAATTGCTGCCCGTGCAGTAGCCGATGCTATTCGTACATCTTTGGGTCCAAAAGGTATGGATAAGATGATCAAAACTTCACGTGGTGAAATCATTATTTCCAACGATGGTCACACCATTTTAAAACAAATGGCAATTTTACACCCTGTGGCCAAAATGTTAGTGGACGTTTCTGCCGCCCAAGATGCAGAAGCTGGTGATGGTACTACATCTGTTGTTATTTTAACTGGTGCATTACTTGGTGCCGCTGACCGATTATTAAACAAAGGTATCCATCCAACTATTATTGCAGAATCCTTTCAAAGGGCAGCTAAAAGATCTGTTGAAATTTTACTGGAAATGTCTTCCAGAATTTCCTTAACGGATAGAGATGATCTAATTCGTGCTGCTAGTACCTCTTTGAGTTCTAAAATTGTTTCACAATATTCTAGTTTCTTAGCTCCATTGGCGGTTGATTCTGTCCTAAGTATAGTAAATGAGGATTCTACAAATGTGGATTTAAGCGATATAAGATTGATTAAGAAAGTTGGTGGCACAATTGATGACACAGAAATGATTGATGGTGTTGTTTTGACTCAGACCGTGGTTAAAACTGCTGGAGGTCCAACTAGAATTGAAAAAGCAAGAATCGGTTTAATTCAATTTCAGATCTCTCCACCGAAACCGGACACTGAAAACAACATTGTTGTTAGTGATTATAGACAAATGGATAGAATTTTGAAAGAAGAAAGAGCATATTTGTTAAACATTTGTAAAAAAATCAAAAAAGCTAAATGTAATGTACTACTAATTCAAAAGTCTATATTAAGAGATGCAGTCAATGACTTGGCATTACACTTTTTATCTAAGCTTGGTATTATGGTTGTGAAGGACATTGAAAGAGAAGAAATTAACTTTTTAAGCAAAAGTTTGGGTTGCAGTCCAATTGCAGATGTTGACCTATTTACTGAAGATAGATTAGGACATGTTGACTTAGTTGAAGAAGTAGACAGCGATGGTTCAAAAATTGTAAAATTAACTGGTATTAAGACTGACTCTAGCAGACCAACCGTTTCGGTAATCATACGTGGTGCCAATCAAATGATTTTAGATGAAACGGATCGTTCCTTGCACGATGCCTTGTGTGTTATTCGTTGTTTGGTTAAGGAAAGAGGTTTAATTGCTGGTGGAGGTGCTCCCGAAATCGAGGTATCTCGTAGATTAACAAACGAATCGCGTGAAACAGAAGGTGTTGAAGCTTTCATTTGGCAGGAATTTGCGCAAGCCTTAGAAATCATCCCAACCACGTTAGCTGAAAATGCTGGTCTAAATAGTATAAAGGTTGTTACAGAATTGCGTTCTAAGCATGCCAATGGTGAAGTTAATGATGGTATTTCGGTCAGACGCTCAGGTACAACTAATACTTACGAAGAACATATCTTACAGCCAGTATTAGTTAATACTAGTGCTGTGACATTAGCATCTGAATGTGTCAAGTCTATCTTGCGTATCGATGATATTACATTCAGTCGTTAATATTAATATGCATTAAATATAATATCTATAAGTAAATTGATAAATATGTTAAATAACTGTATTTTTAAGAATATTGAATATAAGTTTTAGATTTATCGTTTCATTTAATTTACATGACGTGGGATGATTACAAAGGGGACTTTAAATAATTTTATAATCTCTATTTTACGAGACGTACTGCAGATTTGCTAAACACATATGATGCACCACTTAAAATTGTTGTTGTTCCTACAATATAACCCATATATTCAAACAATTGTCTGATTATTTTTACCTTCTGTTCTTTTGTTTTATCTTTATCATCTACGCTTCGATCCTCAAATATTAATATAAAAACACCAGAACCCAAATATATCATCTGCAAAAAAGTATTCCACTTTGATATAATTGTTGGCTTAACCTCTACACTTGGATAATTAAAAAAGTCCCAATAATTTCCCCAGCTAAAGGCCTTATATTTCGCCTTCATAGATGTAAATCTAATTACCAGAGCACTTAAACCAAGTAATAAATCTCTGCCTAAAATCAAAACTGCAATTGGTACTGGAACAATTTGAGGTCCTGGTGTAAAAGTTAAAGATATTGTCGTAACGATCATTAGTATTTTATCAGCCATTGGATCCAAAACTGTACCAGCAACAGTTTTAAGGTTAAACTTTCTTGCTAAGGAACCATCGATGAAATCAGTGATACAACAATATAAGAATAAAACTAGAGCCGGTGTAGTGTTTCTCATCATAAGGTAATTTCCAATGAAGGGGGTACATACTATTCTCGATAATGTTATAAGATTAGGAATAGAGCGTATCCAGGGCTTGCCCAATAAGGATTGATTACTCAAAGTTGGTGTCGTTAAATGGAGTTGTCGAATAGAGGCAATATTTAATTTCAAATTAACATTCTCTCTAGTGAATCGATTGTAATTGCCTCTCCGATGGAATTGAGAATAATATAAACTTCTCTCAGCGTTTATAACACTTCTCCTTACAGAAAATATCAATGATACATTGGATGTATTCCTTGATATTGACTTTCTTAACGGAAATAACATCTATAGAATCAACCTTCAGATATTTATTCTGTTTGCAACAAGGAGACGATAATTGAAAAATATTATAAACATTTAAACTTAATGAAGTTGCAAAGATTATGTTATTTTCTTGTCGATGTGCATTCTAAAGATATTATTTCTCAAATATAAAATTGTACATAGAATGTCTAACTATGCGCTTTTGAGTATGAATCATCTTGAATTTTCAAGAAATATTCTCTAACAAAAAATATTCCTACAAGTTCTATTGATTTTTATATAAAATACGATAACTAATAATAATAGTAATGGAATGGGTTGAATATCCAATTATTTTGTATATGGAGCTTGCTTAATAGTGGCTAATAATTTGACATTCAATCACCATATAACTCATCCATCTTTCCATAAAATATTAAACAAGTCATAATAAGTCAGCTTTCAAAAGGTTAAAACAAAATTTGGAGTTAAAGAGACAATATACAAAATTTTGATATAGCTGTTTTCAATATGAATGTTCTCGTTTACAATGGTAATGGGACATCTCTATCTTCTGTGAAACATACCATTGATACACTGAGAGTTTTTTTAGAACCATACTATTCTGTTACCACAATTTCAGCTAAAGGTCTTGAAACTGAGCCTTGGGCAACTAAGACATCAGCTGTGGTCTTTCCTGGTGGTGCTGATTTACCATATGTTAAAGAAGGTAAGGCATTTGTGCCAAAAATCAAAAAATTTATTCAAAATGGTGGTATTTATATTGGATTCTGTGCAGGAGGGTACTTTGGCAGTTCAAGAGTGGAATTTGCTCAAGGAGACCCAACTATGGAAGTGACTGGAAATAGAGATTTAGCTTTTTTTAAAGGTGTAGCAAGAGGACCTGCTTTCTCTGGCTTTAAATATAATAGTGAAGCTGGTACCAGAGCGGTGGAATTATCCTTAAAAGATGGGTCAAAATTTCGGACCTATTTTAATGGAGGTGCATTTTTTGTCGATGCAGATAAATATGACAATATTGAAGTATTAGCAAGATATACAGAATTTCCAGAAATCAATAATTCAAGTCATGAAGAAAAATCACAGGGTCCTGCAGCAGTTGTATTATGCACGGTTGGGGGTGGTAAAGCTATATTAACTGGACCACATCCTGAATTTATACCAGATTTGTTAAAACATTCCAAAGATAAAAATTTTACAGAAACAGTTGTTCCTGTACTTGTTGCTAATGAAACAAAACGTCTTAAATTCATGCACTATATTTTGAAATCAGCTGGGCTAAAGTGTAGTGAAGTTCAAAAGGATAGAAAACAAAATTTCTTAACACCGATAATAATAACAACTTCTAAAGGCAAGGAAAATTTAAAAGATGAATTGAGCAATAATTTATCAAAAAACGTAAACAATATTGAATTTGTTAATCCAAATCATATCAAATTGAATTTAGGTAGTGATTCATCCGATATATTTAAGGGACTTCAGTTATCTTATGATACAGCTTTAAAATGTTGTTCTAACATAACATACAAAGACAATAAAAAGGTTTTTGTGTTTGCTGATCAAAATGAAAGGTTTATTGAAAAATCAATAACACCCTATTTTGATATTGAAAAATATTTTAAGGAATTAAAAACAGACAGCTTGGGGAATATGCTACTTTATGGTGAAGTTGTCTCTTCTACCTCCACTATGCTAAACAATAATAAAGGACTTTTAGCCAGTTTTCCGAAAAATTCAGTAGTCCACGTAGGCAGCATCCAGACAGCTGCAATCGGAAGGGGAGGTAATCATTGGGTTAATCCCATTGGATTGTCTGCATCGACAGTTGTGATAAATTTCCCAATAACACCACCAGATCGTAATAAATCTGTAGTTTTTATTCAATATTTAGCAATGTTAGCATATTGTGAAGCAATAACTTCCTACGGTAGTGGATATGAAGATATACCGATAAGAATTAAATGGCCAAATGATTTGTATATTTTAAAACCGGAATATTATGTTAAGAATGGTTTACAACTTTTAGGGCAAGGAATTATTAAAAACCTCGCTCCTTTAACAGAAATAGAACCAGCTTATGTTAAGGCTGGGGGTTTGTTAGTAAATACTAATATTATAGATAACGAATATAAGTTGTTGCTAGGTTGTGGTATTAACGTCAACAATGAACATCCATCTACTTCATTGAACCGTTGGGTTTCGCTATTGAATGAAGAAAGAAAGGCTAAAAGATTAACGACTCTTCCAAACATTGAGATTGAAAAACTTCTGGCAGTATATTTAAATAAAATGGAATATCATTTGAACAGATATGCAACATATGGAGCTAATATAATTTTGCCTGACTATTATAAATATTGGTTACATAGTAATCAAATCGTCACTTTGAATAATTATAATTCAGTTCGTGCTATGATAACAGGTATAACAGAGGATTATGGTCTATTATTGGCAAAAGAATGTAGATTGGGCTCCGACACGGAGTTTACTGGGGCATCCTATCAATTGCAACCCGATGGTAACACTTTTGATATTTTCAAGGGATTAATCTCAACTAAAGTCACTAAATAAACCTAATCGTAACGTTAAAATTAGTCAAATTAGACATTACCTATAGCATATGTACGAATTATTAATATGTATATAATTAATATTATTAGGACTTACAAAAATACATTAACTTGGTATATATTGATATCTTCATACAATTACAATTTCTTTAAAACATTAAGAGGTAAAAATAAATACATATTTGAAATTAAAAATGAATTATACTTCTTAATCATCTTTTTTTTCATCTTCTTTATCTTTTGGAGAGCTTGGCGAGTAAGAAGAATTACCAGGGTTATAACTTGGTGATGTTGGGGAATATGATGGAGAGGTTGGTGAATATGATGGTGATGTTGGAGAGTAGGATGGTGAAGTTGGGGAATATGAAGGTGATGTTGGGGAATATGATGGAGAGGTTGGTGAATATGATGGAGAGGTTGGTGAATATGATGGTGAAGTTGGGGAATATGATGGTGATGTTGGAGAGTAGGATGGTGATGTTGGGGAATATGATGGTGATGTTGGAGAGTAGGATGGTGAAGTTGGAGAGTAGGATGGTGAAGTTGGTGAGTAAGATGGTGATGTTGGGGAGTAGGATGGTGAAGTTGGAGAGTAGGATGGTGATGTTGGAGAGTAGGATGGTGATGTTGGAGAGTAAGATGGTGAAGTTGGGGAATATGATGGTGATGTTGGTGAATATGATGGTGATGTTGGAGAGTAGGATGGTGAAGTTGGAGAATATGATGGCGATGTTGGAGAGTAAGATGGCGACGCTGGAGAATAACCAGGTGAGGTTGGTGAAAATCCTGGAGAGGATACACCACCAAAACCAGGTGAAGATGGGGACTCTCTGTAAGCACTAAATGGTGAGGTAGCACCACCGTAATCGGCACCACCATATGCAGTGAAACCTCCATTCATTGCATCCGATGAACCGGAATCAACCAATGGTGAAAACATTAGGTCATCCTTAATATCTATATCAGCATTAATTAAACCAGATTCATTACTGTATGGAGTGGCACCACCTTCTTGTCCTTCCTCTAGTTCTGTCACCTTTTGTTCAGGCATATATTTTACTAACGATTCTTCATCAATCATAACATCAAATGCACCAGTACCAATTGGAGCCATTTGGCCTAAGATAACATTTTCGGACACACCACGACAATCATCAAGCTCAGCAGAAGCACCAGCTTCAAATAAAATTTCCACAGTTTCTTCAAATGAACATCTCATCAACGCACCAGTATTGGATCTGTTAAAACCATGACGTGTAACCGATGTTAAACCACCTTGCGTAGTCATTACATCAACCAATAAGGCCATGTGACGATAGTTGACATAGGAACCGTCTGAGGCAATAACATTATATACTTCTCTATATAATGCAGCACGACCAGCTTCTATACCTAAAACTTCAGTAATATCAATAAAAGAGTTGGTGTATATTCTTGATGCATCTACACCAGGGACAGTCATAACTTCCATTAAGTTAACACCATCTGTTTCCAGAACCCATTCAGGTACTTTCTGGTATTCACCACTCTCACTTGGCATCTTTCTATCATATTTCATCATAACAACACGTTCAATATCTTCGACACCACGTAACGTAATGCTTTCTAACATTGTGTTTTCGATTTTCTTTAACATATGATCTTCTTCAGCTTCAGTTTCAGCATCTAAAGTTTTTGGACGAACAACACGACAACGTATAATTAATTTATCTGCATTATCTTCAGACCAAATTACAGATAAATCATTTCTGAATGTTTCTTTAATTTTCTCACCCACTTGAACCATAGTTAAATCTTTATCGTTCATAGCTGCACGATCTAATTCTAAACGTAATAGCCAAGGTGATTGATTTTCAATATTCTTTTCTGTTTCTGAATCCATCAAAGAGTAATGTAATTGAATAATTTCTTCATCTTCGGCTATAACTGTAGTTGTTGGGTCAGGATCATAATAAATTTCTGAAGCAACAGTAACACTTTTTAAAGTTGTGTGCTCAATTGCTGATCTAATAATCTTTGCCTTCTCTTGATCACTTGCATATTCGGGTTCTAAGTAAACCGTAGACGATGGGGTTTTCATGTTTTTGGCAACATTTAAAATTTCCTTTAAACGTGGGACACCGGAAGTAACTTTCTTTGATGCCACACCTGCAAAATGGAATGTGTTTAATGTCATTTGCGTAGCAGGTTCACCAATAGATTGCGCTGCAAGGACACCAACCATTTCACCTGGATGCACAATCGAACGAAGAAATTGTGACTCGATGTTATTTAAAACCCATTGGAAAGCTTGCTTTGTTAACCTATATTCTTGTAATACTCTGCGTGCTGATAGACGCGAACGAACTAAACAACAGAACAATGTAATAGCATCCTTTTGTGCTTCTTCTATTATTTTCCCTTTACCTCTTAGAACTAATAAATTTTCTTGTAAACTTGCAACATCACGAATTATTTCGTTGATAGTCAAATCAGAAGGTTTTGAAAAATCGATTCTAAACGTTTGTTGAGCATTTTGAATAATACGCCTAATATTAACAGGTAAGTGCCAGTTAGGTTCACCATCAATAAATACATTTCTCAAGAAACGACGATCGTCGACTAATTGTTTATATTCTGTATCTAGAATCGACTGAAGTTTGACATCTCCAGTAATCTCTAGGCCGGACTCCAGTAAAGTTGGGTCTAGAGCAAAATCAGGCTTCATTAAGTCAATTCTATATCTCTTCTCAAATGCAGCATCTGAGCCACCGATAGTGTCTATAGATTGCTTTTCGATATGACCAGCATCGATACCATCTTCACCATAAACAAACTGAATAACATTACCAAGAGAGTTTCTAGTTGTACTATCATAATGAACCATAATATCCTCTAAAGCCTTAACTAAACGACGTTGGATATAACCAGTTTCTGCTGTTTTGACAGCAGTATCGATTAAACCTTCACGACCACCCATAGCATGAAAGAAAAACTCCTGTGGAGTTAATCCTCTTAAATAAGAGTTTTCTACAAAACCTTTAGATTCTGGAGAATAATCATCCTTAGAAAAATGAGGTAAGGTACGATCAACGAACCCAAATGCAATACGTTTACCTTCAACAGATTGTTGTCCGACACAGGCGGACATTTGTGCAATATTAATAAATGAACCCTTAGAACCAGCACTTACCATCTGTTTAACATTATTTAAATCATTCAAGTTAAGCTCTGCTAAACGACCTGCTTTATCTCTAGCCTCATTTAAGAAACGAACAACATTATCTTCAAAAGATTCACGCAGTGTCATACCATGCTTTGCTGTCAGTAAGTTAGCTTGAGCCTCTTTTGTAACTTCTTCAACTTTCTTCTTAGCATCAGCAATAGTTTCTGTAATTTCCTTCATGGTTGAGCCATCAGCAATAGTATCACCAATACCAGTAGAGAAACCGTTATGTAAGAACCAAAAGTTAACGACTTTTTGTATATTACCAAACATTTTGGCACAAACCTGGGGACCTTTTTCTCTTGTGACAACATGAATTAAACCACCATTGGATGAACCAACTGTTTTCTTATCTACTACACCAAAGACGATTTGGCCATCAATAATTAACATACCATTATCTTTTGGAGAAAGCATAGTAGTACCTTCATCAAATCTTTGTAAATGAATACCTTTTGGAATGGCAATTGATAAAATCTGTTTACCAGACCATAATGGTTTGGGTTTTACTATAGCTGGAGTTGGAATGATACCATCCCAATCTGGTACCCAATATAACATATTTAATACTTGATCTAATTCAATAAAACAATCTCTTAAAGTCAATTTTCTAATACCACATAAAGTATCTTGTACAATACCCATACACGGTTTATTTGATTGTGGTGAAACAATTTGTAAAGGAACCGCACATAATTGTGACAATTCAGCTTTTGTTTCTTCAGATTGAGGAACATGTAAATTCATTTCATCACCATCGAAATCCGCATTATAAGGAGACGTAACAGATAAATTCAATCTAAAAGTGGAATATGGCATAACTTTGACTCTATGTGCCATCATTGACATTTTATGTAAGGACGGTTGACGATTGAATAAAACTGGATCATTATCCATAATGTGACGTTCGACTTTCCAACCATACTGTAATTGAATGTCACCAGCACGTTTGCTATATCTTAAATCAACACGATCACCATTATCACGAATTACATACTTAGCACCAGGATGCTCATTTGGACCATTACGTACTAATTGTGTTAAGCGGTCGATATTGTAAGGTGTAACAACTTCAGGATATGTTAATGTCTTGGCTATAGATTTTGGAACACCAACTTGATCTAATTCTAAATTAGGATCACCGGAAATAACAGTTCTTGCAGAAAAATCTACACGCTTACCCATTAAATTACCTCTAATACGACCTTCTTTACCCTTTAAACGGGCACGGATAGATTTAACAGGACGGCCGGATTTTTGCAAAGCCTGTGGCTGACCAGCTATATCATTATCCATGTATGTAGCAATGTGAAATTGTAACAAACTTTCAGCCTCCTCAATGGCATGATGAGGGGCACCGTTATGTTCTAAAGTTTCCAAACTTATGTTAGCTTTTAATATATCCGCTAGTTTAAATGTTAAATCATCTTCACCTCTTTGTGATTCATTAAAAGAAATTGATGGACGAACTGGTGGAGGTGGAACGGGTAAAACTGTTAGAATCATCCACTCAGGACGAGCAAATTGCTCATTGAAACCTAAGATATTTGATTCTTTAACCGAAATGTGTTTGAAAATATTTAGAATTTCTTCTGTACTTAATACTCTTTGTTCTGGTTCGTCGCCATCATTTGTAGCTTTATCCTTTTTCCAGCTACCAACTAATTTCAAACCATCTTTTCTGATGGTAGGTTGAGCATTACCACAACCGCCTCTGGAAACTAGTTGAGTTGGATCATTTTCAGATGGAACATCTGTTTCACAAACTGTTTTTGTTTTACATAAAGTCCAAATAGCATTGAATCTTTTTTTTGAATCTTTTATGCTCATAACTTGTCTCATTTGTTCATTATTTTCATCTAACAATAATTTACCACAGTGCATACAGATACATTCACATACCTTTTTAATTTTCGAAATAAAACCAATGTGAAATACAGGTTTTGCTAAATCAATATGACCAAAATGACCAGGACACTCATTCATACCTTCTTGACAAGTTTGACATTTAAGATTACGATCGATTGAACCTAATCTTGGATCATTTAGCCCTCCAATTTTAGCTCTCGTTTGTGTTTCGTCCATTGTTTCCGGAAATCTAATCTTAGCCACACTAATAGAACGAACTTCTTCAGGTGAAAATAAACCAAATTGAACTTCCTTTATGGTACGCAAAGGAGCACTTGAATATTGTTGACCTACCATCGCTTATTAATTTTATTGTATTTTTTTGGAATTATTATTTTATTATCTTCTTTTTTAGTTGGTTTTGTCAATTAGTAAGTCTTGTTTTTAATGATATTTATATGCAAATAATTATGATAACAAGTCGAACAAAGAGACAGGATATTACTTTATTATTATTTCGAATATCTCTTTATTTTTTTATCTCAAAATTAAGCAATTAAAATAGGATATTATTTTTTTAATATTAACAGGTAAAAACTTAAAAAAAATGTGTTCTATAATTGTGTTCTCTTAAAAGATCCTCGTCAATGATAAACTAAAAAGAATTAAAAGGTGAACAACAAAAAAAATTGTCTTTTATTGAAGGGAAAAAGGTTTTATTAGTATTAAAATTGTAAAAAAAATATACCAATAAAGTTTGTAATTTAGTATCGAGCAGCTTCAAAGGATGAAATTAAAATAATCAGAAATTGCAATTATATATATTCTCTCCAAAATATAGTTAATTAACGATTCGTTGTAACTGAATTGTCCTCTGTAAGAATTAATCTAACACTAAAGTAGTTTTAAAAAGTAATTGGATTTTGATGAAGAATCTGGTGTGTATAAAAGATGATTAATCTAACGACCAAATTGAAATTCTAGTAGTCAACAAAAGGTGTATCTGTAGAATTCTTATTTCTCCTTGCCCTCTTCCGTAACAACAGAAAATGAGCAACTATAAACCAGGCTATCAAGAAAGCCTATCTAAATTACTCTCATTTTAAAAGAGTTACTAATATAATCTTCAATTATTTGGTTATTTTCTTATTTGTTCATTAAAAAAAACTTCCAAAAAAATGAAAACAAATTTGAAATTTTGGACAAAAATGACATTCGTTAAATATGATTATCCGGGTAATAATACAATTGTGCCTTGAGCTGGCCAAGGTATATAATTGACTGGGAGGTAAATGCCTCTATATATGTGTGTATATAAGTGTGTGCGAAGAGTTGAATAGATATCTCGCCTTCTAACTATCCAATCGAGGATACCTATCGCTCTATGATGTATGACTACACCAGCATGCAGTTATTTCAGATGTCCCTAGTGTATTTACTATATATTTTAGTTGTTTCAGCGTCATTCTCATCTTCTTCGATTTCTTCTATTTCTTCTACTTCTTCTACTTCTTGTTCATGCTCCTCATCATTCAAATCAGAAGCAATTGATGAACTTGGGCTTGACTGTGTTGTTGAGGCCTCCTTATTTCTGTTTGCATGTCCGTCGGTTCCCGCTTCTGGCGCATATTCCACCCAAAGATCGTCGAACTCTCCCGGTTGTAATTTGGTTTTTCTTTTATTGTGCATTAACGTACGAATATGACCATTATCTTCGACAATTTCACCAGTCCGTAGATCGATTATATCGCTATTTTGGTTTTCCGCGTTTTCGTATTTAGATATGATATCCAACCATGTTTTCTTCATATTTTCATCAGCAGTCTTGTGTCTTACCAGAACTTCTTCATCAGTAAGCTTTGGTATCAGGTGGTTTTCTTTGGATTTTATATATATAACTTCTGGTGCCTCTAATTCTCCATCGTTTTCCTTCTTTTTCGATGTGGAACCGTCTCCTTGCCCATTTATGTTGTCCTTTAACAGACTTTTCAATACGCTATGTAATTTCTTAATATTCGAACCTTTCCTTTTTTGCTTCCCCACCTGTTTCGCCGACATGCTCTCTGAAACAATGTGCTTTTATATATGTGTACGTACGCCTTTGAAACCCCAAAAAAACAAATTGTCAAAATCTATAATGGCTCAGTTTCACAGTTCAATCCTGAATGGTCCGGTATTTATTATAAACGTCGATTATAGCTCCATGTACATTATAACACTATAAAATATATAAATGCCCTGTAAATTGATCGCGATGAATTCGTAACTTTTTCATTTTTCTTACTTGGGAACGACTGACATAAAAGGGTAACAAAAAAGGCTCCATACCCTCACACGTCTACAGTATTAACCCTAGCATTGTTGCCGTTTTTGTTCCAACAATCTTTAAACAATTGCATTTCACCGAGACACTGTCTCCAATCCCCTGTTTCAGCATGACAAAGTTGCAGAGCTAAGTTTTCCACAAAACAACCAGATTTCTCAATTCTATTGTCCCATTCTTCCTCCTGTTCCTCGTCCCCATCGCCGCTCTGTGCCTTTTCCTCTTGCTCCTCTTTATATATCTCTAAAGCCTCTTTGTAGTACTTAGACTCCTCCATGTTTAGCTCCCTGTGGTATGCTGCCCGTCACATCCTCCAAACCTGCCTTCGCAAAGGATAAAGGCACACATTAGCCTTATATATGTGAGATGGAGTGGTGTGCCAGTGTCCGTCTCTAAAACCCTTCCTTGAAAATAACAATCCGGGTAACTGTCCTGACGACCCTTTCAAGCTGATCTCCCAGTTAACGATTTCATAGTACTAAACGTGATTTGGAGATCGCCACCGGGATCAACCAGAATTTCCCTGCCGGGCATGCTCTTCTAGTCTCGTCCCCCTTTAGCTGCACGACTGCTGGTGGAAAAAGGAAACAAAACGACGCCGCCAAAGTACCGTTGTTCTCGCCGCACTTCACAGCAAAAATTCAGTTTTCTGTTTATTTTTTTTCGGTGTCTTCTTGCGCCAACAAATACAGAAAGCAAATTGAGAATTATTCGCCAGCGTGTAAATTTTGTTGTGAATTTTTTTATCTTCTCTTCTTCCTTTTCGTACCACCGCTATTATTATTGCCCTTCTTCTGGTAATAAGTATTATTTCTATATATATATATATAGAAGCTGGTATCTGTTATATTAGGTGGCTCTTAGGTTGTAGATGATTGCTTATTTATTTGTCAAGAGGATCAAGCCACAGAAGGTCAGGACAGGTTACAATGGTTCAAGTTATAGACTATCCGGTAACTGCTACTTTTGCATGGTCTAAACATAAGCTACCTTATTTAGTTTCGGGTACTTATTCCAATACTATAGATCCAAATTTTACTTCAGATTCCAAACTAGAGTTATGGTCAATTAATCAAATCAACAATGAAGAGCCCCGTTGTTCTTTGAAAATTGAGAATGGCAAGTTCAATGATTTGGACTGGTCTGGGGATAATGTTACGATTGCTGGTGCGTTGGATAATGGTAGTATCGAAATTTTTAAGTTCAACCAAGAAGAGGAGTCTGTTACATCAAACGGTCCAATTAAGAATAATAAGCATACGGGCTCAATTAAGACCATCAGTTTTAATCCAAGACAACATAATTTGTTACTTTCCGGTGGTGAAGGTCTTGTTAGTGTTCCTGGCAATGCCAAGTCCGTGTCTAGTAGTATGAACGCCAATAATGCTAGCAGCACTACCAGCGAAATTTTTATATACGATTTGAATGACATCGACAATCCAAATAGTTTACCAATGGCCCCTAACATGACAATGAGCAGATTTGAAACTATCTCATCTTTAGCTTGGAATAAGTCTTTATCGCATGTGTTTTCTGCAGCAGGAAATACTTCCTCTGTATCAATCTTTGATTTGAAGGCAAAGAAAGAAGTGATTAATTTGAATTACATTAACCCAACAACGGGTATGAAGGCAATTTTTTCCGTAGTCGAATGGCATCCTAAAAACTCAACCCGGATTGCAACTGCTACTTCGAACAATGCAATCAATTCCATTGCTACGACACCAAATGCAGGTGATTCAATTTATATCTGGGATTTGAGAAACTCCAATACTCCATTACAAATATTATCTCCTCAACAATTTGACAACAATACAATTATTGGCCATACAGATGGTATTCAATCCTTGGATTGGTGCGATAAAGATGAAAACTTTTTATTATCAAGTGGTCGTGATAATTGCGTTATGCTATGGAATCCTGATACAGGCTTACCATTGACAAAGTATCCAAAGAGAAACAATTGGTGCTTCAAAAGTAAATTTGCACCGGGTTTCCCAGAAATATTTGCTACTGCTTCGTTAGATGGTAAGATAGAAGTACAAACTTTGCAAAACATTCCAACTATATTGGATGAAGAAGAGAATAATTCAAAACAGCAAGAATCTGAGACCGATTTCTGGAACAACGTATCTACTGAAAAACCAGTTGAAAAGGCTACAGTATTCAATGTCCAAGCTCCAGCATGGCACAATAATATCATAGAACCAGCTGCCTCGTGGTCATTCGGCGGTAAGTTAGTTTCCATAACTAATGATGGTAAAAGTATCAGTATTACTAAACCAAACCTACCTGGCTACTTCCAGGATAATAAGACTTTTGAGGAAGCTTTACAAAATAAAGATTTTTCTTCAATAATTAATCAAAGATTAATTAAGCCAATCAATGACTCAAATGAGGAAGACTGGAATTTCATTGAAAAGTTAAACTTGGACGGTAAAGAAGAATATTTGAATGAGGCCTTTGCTTTTGAAGGAGAAGAAGAAGCCTCTGAATCTGGTAAAGAAGAAGAAAGTGACAATTTTTTTGTTAATTTAGAAAACTCTTTTGAACCTACTGGTAAGTTCGCCTTAAAAGACATTTCTGACCAAATTATTTGCAAAAATTTAATTAAAGGTGATATTAGAAAAGCAATTTCAGAATCTTTGGAAAAAGATTATTTGATGGAGGCCTTGATCATTGCACTAAGCTCTAATGATGAATCATTAAAAATTAACGTTAAAAATGCTTACTTCGCAAGACATGGTAACAAATCTCCATTATCAAGATTTTTGTTTTCCATTTCAACTTCTAATTCAGTAGACTTGGTCGAGAATTTAAAGTTGTCCCAATGGAAATATGCAGTCAAATCTGTTTACAGATTTTACTCCAATAAAATTGAAGAAAGAAACAAGTTACTAAAAAAGCTGGGTGACAGACTATTGGAAAGTGGTAATAGACAGGATGCTTTAACACTGTATTTGGCTGCTGATTCTATTGATGATGTTGCATCCATTTGGTTAAAGGAGTTCTCAAATAATGAATCAAAGATCAAAGAATCAAAGGATTCCTATTATGAAGCTCATACTGAATGTTTAACTGAATTTGTAGAAAGATTCACTGCTCTTTCTAAATTTGTTGGTAATGATTCCCAAATAACTAACGAAGATTTAATTAGCAAATTTTTAGAATTTGTAGCCTTGACAACTGCTGCTGGCAACTTTGATTTGGCTTACAAATTTTTAGAAACATTACCTGGTGATAATGAGCAAGTTAATACTGAAAAACAACGTGTTTTGTCAGCATCTGGAAAAACGCAAGCCAAGCAACAAACTCAACCAAGACAAGCCAGATATGGAAATTTTCCAAGTTCAATACCTTCAACTGACAACCTAAAAAAAATTCCACTATATACACAACCTGTGCAACCTGTGCAACCTGCGCAACCTGCGCAACCTGCGCAATTTGCACCATCTCTCCCAATACAACAGACTATGGGTGCACCAATTCAGCAATCGTATGGTACGCCAGGTAATGTGTCACCTATTCCACAAGCTATTTCACAGCAGGTGCCACAACCAATTGGACAACCTGCTGTTACGAAACCATTGCAACCTGTTTTAGGTTCTAAATATGCTCCTCAGACACCATCTGCTCCTCTACCAGGTTTCACAGGAGCTCCTATTCAACAACAAGTTGCAGTATCACAGCCTATAAATTCTTTCCAGATCCCAACCAACCCTTACGCAACTGTTAAACCTTCTCAACCAGTATTTGCACATTTGAATAGCTCTAATTCTTCTGGAAATTTAACTTCAAATCCAATAACAAATGATCCATCATCTCTTCCACCACCACCAATTAATATGAGATCTGGCCAAACTCCTCATCTGAGTAAAGAAGCCAATGATGGGTGGAATGACTTACCATTAAAATCTAAAGAAAAACCATCTAGAGCTAAAGCAGTTGCTGTTGCTCCAGCTGCAACAGTTGCTGCCCAACAAAATACTCCAATTAGTTTGAATACAATTCGTCCACCACCAACTATCTCTAGATCATCTTCATTGATGGGTTCAAATTTATCTCAAGGTAAAGCAAAAACACCTTTGATCAATCCAAAGATTCCATTAAATCCATATGCACCATCAAATAATGCAGCATCGCCTGTAAATGGAAATCCTACACCACTTTCTCACAACCCCTATGCTCCACCAGTTGCATTAACTCCAAATGATGCTAAACTAACTAATAATCCATATACAGTTCCAACACATGCTTCTCTATCTCAATCAACCCCACCATTAGCAGCTAAGGCACCAATTGGTCCACCTCCAGTTAATGCTAGGAAGAAGGCCCAAACTGACACAGAAATCCCTAATGGAATGGCACCAAATACTACTAATAGTGGTCCTCCAGTATCATCAACCTCCACTCCTGCACCAGTTCCTAGCGTGACTCCTGTTCCAGCAGCTAATTCTCCTGTTCCAGCAACTAACTCTGTTGTTATTCCGCAAGATCAACAGGATATTCTTACATATTTTCAATCTGAATTAGATCGAGTTACTCCATTAATACCAAAAGAATATGGTAAGCAGTTGAAAGATTGCACGAAGAGACTAAAAATTTTATTTGAGCATTTACAGAATCAAGATTTATTAACTCAACCAACAGTTGATAAATTGACGCAAATAATAGAACTAATGAAAAGTCAAAATTATGATGAAGCTACAAAAATACACGTTGCTATTGCTACCGAACATGCCCATGAAGGTGGTAACTGGCTAACAGGTGTTAAAAGGTTGATTAACATTGCGAAAGCAACATCATAAGACTTTTAAAAATACGTCGATAAACTTCACATTCATAAATGCTGACATTATTAAAAAAAGCGTAAATATATATCTTAAAAAAGAATAGTTGTTCAATTAATGAGGAACAACGATTATGTACATTTAAAATATAGATAGTTCAATTTATATTAAAACTATTAATTATAAAATTATATAAATTTTTTTAGTTACCATAATTGGATACTAGAATCTCCTAAGTATTATACAGAACATGAGGGTATCTCTTAAACTAAACTGAACCTAATACATATATATATAATCTACTGATAATTAATAACACCATTTTAGTTGGAAAAGGTCATGCTATTTAGAGAATTTCTTTATGTACACGGACTTCTCTTTTCCATTCATAGGCGGGTATATAGAATACCGAGAACAGAAAAATTATAATATTAATATTCCTGGAGCACATTTAACTATATAAAGTGTTTAGATGAGTAAAAGTTTAAATGATTATTAAAATCTATAATGAATTATAAAATATTAAAATAAATCAAGTGGTGGTCTCTAGACATAGATCTCTTTTTATACTTCCAATAACATCACAACCGGTAGTTTATTATTAATATTAAAGAAGTAGTGGAAAGAATAGTAGATGCTATTCATTCTTTAAATTAGGTGATATCCAAAATTTTGAATATCAACCTATTTTTTTAAAAAGTTCACAATAAAGGTATATATAATTATAAACACAATACAATTTTAAGGAAAGTTATAAAAAATAAATGTTACATGGCTGAGAATACAAATTTAGAAGAGATCGAAAGAGAAAAGTCATCTCATAAAATGAAAAATGTAATACAATTAATAAAGAAAGCTGCAATGCATCGACAGTATTATCTAAAAAAACGAGATTATAATGAAATACAAGCAAATAGCTGTGATGAAAACAATAATCAAATTATAAACCAGAGTAACATAAAGAAAGAAGAAGGTGATGTAAGCACTTTTGAAATACGAGGGGACAAAAATTCCGAAAAAATAACTAATTTATCCGTTCAACAGGATGATGTTAGCGATCATTCATCATCTACAGAAAACTTAAAACACATAACCGATCCTCATATCAGACATGTAGGTAATATAGGTAATCAAATAACTTTTGAGAATGATAATATTGAGGAAACGTGCTCTAATAGAGATGAAATGTCATTTAATAGCTCATATCTTTACTTTACGGAACCTGCTCAAGAACAATCTAATAAGGTATCCATATTAATGGGTATTTTTGTGGCTGTTGGTGGATTTTTATATGGATATGATACTGGCTTGATTAACAGTATAATTGATATGAATTATGTAAAAGTTCATTTTACAAGCGATGGGAATTTTACTGCAAAACAATTATCCATAGTAGTTTCTTTTTTATCTTTAGGTACATTTACTGGTGCATTATGTGCACCAGTTCTAGCCGATGCAATTGGGAGAAAGCCACCTCTTATAATAAGCGCTGCATTTATATTTTTAATAGGAACTTCTTTACAAGTTGCAGCTACTGGTATCACATTAATAAGTATAGGAAGAGTTATTTCGGGCATTGCAGTTGGGATTATTTCAGTTGTTGTTCCATTGTATCAAGGTGAATCTTCAAAAAAAACATTAAGAGGCGCAATTATTTCAACATATCAATGGGCAATTACTTGGGGGTTACTAGTTTCAAGTGCAGTTTCACAGGGTACATATAATAGAAACAATGCTTCATCATATAGAATTCCTATATCTTTACAGTATATCTGGTCATGTGCATTAGCTTTAGGTATGGTATTTTTGCCAGAAAGTCCTAGATTTTTTGTTCTTAAAGATAAATTAGACAAGGCAGCAAGTTCGTTATCATTTTTGAGGGGCGTCCCAGTTCAAGACTCTGGTTTACTAGAAGAGTTAGTTGAAATAAAAGCGACATACGATTATGAACTTTCTTTTGGAACAGCTACTTTTTGGGATTGTTTTAAAACTAATAAAAGTAGACCTAAACAAACTCTTCGGATGTTTACTGGAATAGCCATTAATGCTTTTCAACAATTTTCTGGGATAAATTTTATATTTTATTATGGTGTGAATTTTTTTTCGAGTACTGGAATTAAACACAGTTATAGGATATCATTTATTACATATGCAGTTAACGTAGCATTCAATGTACCTGGATTATTTCTAGTAGATTATTCAGGTAGGCGTACCTTATTAATTTATGGTGGCATTGTTATGGCATTAAGTAACTTTGTTATTGCTAGTGTCGGTATTAGCGTTGACTCTGTTGTGGCAGATAAATTTATGATTGCATTTATTTGCTTATTCATTGCATCTTTTTCATGTACATGGGGTAGTACTGTTTGGGTTATATCAGCAGAACTTTACCCGTTAGGTGTTAGATCAAAATGTATGTCTATATGTGCAGCTTCAAATTGGTTAGTTAATTTTGTTTGTGCATTCATTACACCGTATATCATCAACATTGATAGTCATACGTCGCCTGTTGGGCCTAAAATATTTTTTTTGTGGGGTGCCTTAAATACACTTGGTGTCTTAGTAGTGTATTTTACAGTGTACGAAACTAAAGGTCTAACGTTAGAAGAGATCAATGAATTATTTGAAATGTGTCCAAATGCCATGTCATCTAAGCAATGTAATGGAGATATGCAAAATAAGAGAGTAAAAGCCGAACAAGAAAGAATAAGAAATTATGAGTTACAGATGAACAAAACTTCTGGCTTTATTAATGATCAACTTACGCGAAGTGATTCAAATGATATTTCCAGTGTCATAAATTGTAACAATTCGACCAGTGAATATACCAGCACGTACACTGATGATATCACAAAGATGGGAAGTCGCACAACCACCAAAACAAGACTCATGTCCCATCTCCGAACAAATTCAATATCTAGCATTATGAAATATGAAACAGTCAGGAATACTTATTATGACTTGGGAAATGGCTTGGAATTAAATCCGCATGCTGGAGGTCCACCGTCGTTACCTTCCGACTCAGAAGTCAGCGACGAAGATCTTGAGATTGAACATGATATCAATTACAACGGATACAATAGCAGCAACAATACTACAATGTACAACTCAGATAACGAAACCAATGGACACCCAAGAGTAGACGGCTACATATCACAACTGGTCAACAGCGCTGGAACTTCATTATCTAACTATCCTGCATCAAACACATAAACTCACAAAAGTACAAAAAAATTTACTGCATTAGACACAAATATTAACATAAAAGAACACATTGTATACAATAGAAAGCATCTTTAGCATATATCTGTATCTACGTACAAATAACAGAAACATAAATTATGATTTGACATACAATTGACTCCAGCCCCATTAACTGCCTTCGAGATTTATATAGCAATGCACAGTACTGGTGTCTACTCTGGCTGAAGGCAAGCTGAAGTGTATGTCTAGAACTCCAGACAGAAACATAAGATGGCTGTCCGGAATGTTTTCTACCCTGCTCAACCAAGTATCTTTCACAAATCGAAAACGAAGATCTGTGTCAAAAGACTTTTTTGAGTATCCGCTATTGAATAATTGCCATTTCAGGAAATATTAATGTGTAAGGCGTGCAAATAATATTCACTGGTAGGTAATGTCGCTCAATGTCTATCCGCAGCATTACAGAAACCATTTATTTCCTCAAACGAAAATGGTACAAAATAAGAAAATATTCATGCTGGCGCGCTCCTGTGCCCAACTCATTGGCGATAACCACCAGTGCAAGAAATGAAGCCACTGCGGGAAACACCACTTATCGTGATCCACGAAAACAGAAGGGACTAAGTCCACATGGGAATGCCAGAACGCCTATGCGGGTCAGACGTTAAACTAGAAACATAGAAATTGAAAAACACCAATGAAAAATACCAAGAACGATATGCCGGTGCAATGAAGCTCTCAACCACGTAACTGGAACAGATATCAACAAAAACACCCGAAACACGAGAAAACACTGCGAGGTCAAGTCCATGCCTGCGAGGCACACCGCTTTCTTTGCCAACGCACATTGTCAAGAGACATTAGGGGAACAGTTAAAAAAAGATTTTGCATCCGTGCCATCTTCTGGCTGCTCGCGCTGTCGGCACGAATTCGTCTCCAACTCAGACAGAGACACATCTGCACGGAAAAGAAAATATATAAATAAAGGCACAACCTACTTCCACGATATCTAACTGCAACTGTGCCGTTTTGCTGGCAGCTACGCGAAATGGGAAGAGAAACGCTGCTGTTTCTTTCAGATTGAAATTTTTCTTCTACCTCTTTGCACTGGTACAGAAAATCCTCATATAAAGGATTGACAAGAGAAGAAAAAAAATAAACAACAACAATAATAATAATACTGTGTTCACTTGGCTTTTAATCTCTGATAAATTTTTTCTTCTTTCTGTTTTCGTAATTGTTAAATAATGACAACTTTCATTTTTTCGCCTCTAAAATTTGATTCTTTTTAACACTTACTTGTAATTTCATGTTTTTATATATATTTATATAGATTATTAAGTGTTTGATTATGTGTAATGTATAAGGTTACTCTGGTCTTGTCTTGGATAGAATATCCTCTATTTTTCTCAGTTGGGCTGTATATTTTATTTATATATCTCTTTTATTTATCTGTTCTATATTGCCTTTTCCGTTTTTTAGTTTGCAGTTTCAACTTAGGTTTTATATTTTGTAGTTTTTAAAGTTGTTATATTAGTTTTAACTATTGCGTTTGTGTCTCTTACTTCATAGCAGAACAAGCAAGCAAGCAACAAAAAATTAATTGAGTCAAGATGGGTTTATTTGCATCCAAGTTGTTCAGTAACCTTTTCGGTAACAAGGAAATGAGAATCCTTATGGTCGGTCTAGATGGTGCTGGTAAGACCACCGTTTTGTATAAGTTGAAATTAGGTGAAGTTATCACTACTATCCCAACCATTGGTTTCAATGTTGAGACTGTTCAATACAAAAACATTTCATTCACCGTCTGGGATGTTGGTGGACAAGACAGAATCAGATCTCTATGGAGACACTACTACAGAAACACTGAAGGTGTTATCTTCGTCGTCGATTCTAACGATAGATCTCGTATCGGTGAAGCTAGAGAAGTTATGCAAAGAATGTTAAATGAAGACGAATTAAGAAATGCTGTTTGGCTAGTCTTTGCTAACAAGCAAGATTTACCAGAAGCCATGTCTGCTGCTGAAATTACTGAAAAATTAGGTTTACATTCCATCAGAAACAGACCATGGTTTATTCAATCCACCTGTGCTACCTCCGGTGAAGGTTTGTACGAAGGTCTAGAATGGTTAAGTAACAACTTAAAGAACCAAACCTAAACTTGAAAATTAAATTTATTGGGTCTATAAATTTTACTATTCATCCATCCATACAATATAAATATAAATATAAATATAATACAAAACAATTACTGATTTGATAGCTTATCTACCTGCTTTCAAAATGAAATTTTTTTTTCTCTATTATGATTCCAGCTCATACACTGCATTCTTTCTCAATAGCTCAAATATGAATATGTATCTATATAACTATGTTAATGTGTTTTGTATACCCCAAATTGTTAGTAAAAGCAAATAAAATATGTCATTTGCCAAGATCAAAAGGTTCATATTGCGTTGAAAGTCTTGATTAAGAATAATACTGCTGTAAACATAAACATGACGTGATTCATTGACATCAAAACACGATGGTAGCACTGATGAATAGCTTAGAAATGGATACAGTGAAGTTACAATTGTCTTTTACAAATCAATAATCGTAGTTCTATCCAAATATAAAACAATAAAATCCATTATAAGTAAATATAGAATCAACACTCTGAGTGACTGCAAATAAACACCCAAACATCTTCATAATGTACTGGTGTTTACAATGTATTTTTTCTTTTTCTCTTTTCATTTTTCCCGTAAAAATTTGATTCTTAATGAGAACAGCAAGCAGTACACGGATGGAATCTAAGGTAAAATATAAAATCCTTTTTCTACGCCTTTTCTAGCACATATCATCTAGCTTTGTTCAGTACTTTGAGAAATATTTTGGAACCGTTGACGCACAAAACTTGACCCAAGCAAGTTTCCATCATCCATAATATTGGATAACTGAAATTTCACTGAAACATTTTTTTTCGTCTGCATGGACAAATTTTCATCATCAATTTTATAATTGTTCTGTACCATTGCAACAGTTTCTTCATGGCTTTCTCTCAAGAATTGAATTGACTGCAGTTTTACAAAAATATATTCTAAGTTGTTTCCATCTCACAAATTTTCCTTTAGTTTGTTCATTATTATTAACCCAATACTCGCAATTCATGTTAGTTAGATTATAATTTATGTGTGATAAACTTTAGTAATAAAAAAATATATACACAACTAACTATTGCTATATAAAAGGTTTAGCTTGAAATATATTAAATTATCTTATTCTACAGTCAATAGAACTACAGCAAAGACAGATATTCAAAATGGTATGTACACTGCATCACGATTGATACGTTTTTTATGATATGATTTTGAAATGGAGATGACTGTGAACTGAAAGCTTCGATGTATTAAGAGATGAACAAATATAGCTTATGGGAGTGTTTAACATGTTAATGAAAGGTTATGACATAACAACCATTCTATTGGTGAAAGTTATGCGATGACTTGAATAGGAAGTTGAAGAAACATTATTTTGGAAAAGGTTTTTTTATGACATAATGTATGAAAGTTTAGACTGTAATTAAGTGGAGCAATAAGAATTCAAATATTGAAGTGCTGTCACCAAGAATTAAATAAATTATTGGGCACAAAACAGACAAAGTTTTAAAGCATATCTGCATGGATCATGTTCGACTTCTAATGTACTAAAGAATATTTCTATGGGAACACGATTTCACATATCATATTATAATAGTTTATGACTCTGTCTAATTCATTTTTTACTAACATAAAATAAATCATTGATAAAATCAAAAAACATGGTTTTATATGTGATATAACATTTTTTACAGGCCGGTGTTAAAGCTTACGAATTAAGAACTAAGTCCAAGGAACAATTAACCTCTCAATTAGTTGACTTGAAGAAGGAATTAGCTGAATTAAAGGTACAAAAGCTATCTAGACCATCTTTACCAAAGATTAAGACTGTCAGAAAGGACATTGCTCGTGTCTTGACCGTCATTAACCAACAACAAAGAGAAGCTGTCAGACAATTATACAACGGTAAGAAATACCAACCAAAAGATTTAAGAGCCAAGAAGACTAGAGCTTTAAGAAGAGCTTTAACCAAATTCGAAGCTTCCAGAATCACTGAAAAGCAAAGAAAGAAGCAAATTGCTTTCCCACAAAGAAAGTACGCTATTAAGGCTTAAAAACATTTAATACACTCAAATATATAAATATCTTTTTTCATTTTGTATAATTCAGTCAGCTTATGTTTTATAGCTAAAATAAATATTTCGAACATCTAGTCAAAGAATTTAAATTTGAACTTGGATCAAGCAATATGTATTGCTTGCTCTGTAATGATTATCATTTGTAATAAAAAGGTTATCGAATAATTAGATATAACAAAATAAATACTTGATATAGTAATATTAAAAAAACAAAATTTAATATATTGTTATAATGAAATATTTGAAGCTTAGGTAAAATATGCACAACTAAATAGTGTCAGTTAAAAAACATCTTGATTGCTTACTACTTTCCAGCTTTCTTGTCTTTCTTAAACTGAATAATCTTTTGCTTTAAATCCTCATTAGGTATAACATCTTCTAATTTCAAAGGAGTTCTGTTGAATGGATCAGTAGAGTCACTCAAAAGATGTGCCTTAATTGTACTCCTATCTATATTAACTTTTGAAGTTGGTAATGTAACAGGATCTTTCATGATTGAATACATTAATGGATCTAAAAACTCCTCTGGTATGTCACCATATTCTTGATCTTCCTCTTCATCCGCTATTCTTTGTTCCTCTGCATTATTAGCAAATGTCATTAATTTCATGCAAAACTCTTCATCCACTAAACCAGTTTTTCTTCCTAATATATGAACAGCTCTAGTAAATAAAGCTTTTTTGAATGATCTACCATCTTTGGCAACTGCATCAATAAATCTATCTTCATCTGATAAATGTACAAAAACTGTAGTCAATGCTTTTAGAAGGTTTTTTGGATCAAATGAATATTTTTGAGGATCTTTGACTTTTAGCTCTCCACATTTTGGGCCAACTAACGATTCCAAATTATAATCTAACATGCTAGCCAACCGGCCAACAATCTCTGGACTTACAAATGCGCCTGGGATATCTTTAGAATATAATTCGAACAACGATATGGATTTGGCAGCTAACCCACAAGATGATTTGGCTTGTCTTTCTGCTGCCAATAATTTTTTTTCTAATTCTTCCTCATTCTCTTCTCTTATTTGGGGTAATCCTTTTTTTCTGTTATCAATTTCATTTTGAATACTATGAACTTCAGTCAAATTAGTTAAACCTTCATCCAACAGAAATGTTAAATCATTTAGCATCCTAGCTACAAATCTTACAAAAAAGTCAGAATTGTGTTTAGATAAATAAATTAATTGTTCTTTGAACTTAGGGATTCTGCTATAAATTTCCTGTAAAATAATAGATATACTATATCTACTATTGAATTTATCATAAAATTGAGAAGAAGAACCTGTTTTTTCAACAATGACATAAAAGTCTAATAGAGCATATAATAGATTGTTTGATACCAACTCATTATGTTCAAATATATCCATCATAAATCCGGGAGAATTATCAGAAAGTGGTACAGATCCTGAACTTAATAACTGAACTAATTTACCCTTTAAATGAGGATTTGATACGACCTCAGGACAACGTAAAATAACAGTTGCAAACTCCAAAAATGAATGCATATATGGATTTCTAAATAAGGGTGACGAATTGTATTGAGTAATATAAAGTGAATAGTTTATTAATCCCTCTATAACATACTCGGGATAGTATTTAAATGGCACTGGTGCATGCTCTCTAAGGTACTCGGCATTGTCAACATTTTCTACACCCACTTGATCTGGAATCAGTGGTAAATGAATCATAGCAAACGGAAATTCGTGTTTGGGATCAATTACTCTGATAAAGAAAGTTGATGCACCACATATAAAATCAAATATTTCTTTTTGTAATTCTTTATGTGAGAAAAACCCCTTTAATGATAGTTTCAAACTTTGGATTATATTTAAATTTTTTTCCATTTCCTTAAGTTGAACATTTGCTAAATTTGCAAAGATAGGTTGTGTTTGCACTAATTTTTTGACTCTCTCTATTTCTTGTTTTAATCTTTTGATTTGTGGTGTGACTTTTTCATCATACAATAACGTCCCACCTATACCGTAATGCAAATATGTTAATGTTAAAAAAAAACAATCTGATATAAAGTTGGGTTTACAATTTGCATATTCCTCGTTATTTTGTTTTCTTGCATTATCATAAAATTCATCAGCTTCTTTATAATCACTATTAACTCTTGTTTCATTTGTTAAATCAATGAACAGATTTAAATTATTAAAATAATTGACATCAATTTTATCAATTTTATTATAGGAAATGTCAAGGAAGGGTTGTGAAAATTTCACCAATATTATGGTAATATTTGACATAAAGGCGTTAGAAGCTAATTTGGCAGAATTAGCATGATCCCCTCTACGTAGATGATTTTTATTGACAATTGCTCCAAAATAACTTAATAAATCATTTCTGGAATCTACGGAACCTCTTATTATCTTATCAATAATATAAAACAATCTTTCTATTACAACTTTATGTTCTGCTTGTAACGACGAGTGTATCATATTCACCTGTTGTTGACTCTTTTCTAGTAATGAATCGTTACCATAGTTTCTTAATGCAACATCAATATTCAATGGTGACAAAGACAATATCGGACCCAATAAAGTATTCTTTTCAAATTCATTAGGTTTTAACGCATAACAATTATTAACAAAGTTATCTATCTTTGTGAAAACACTAGCAATTTGCTTAAATGACAAAAATAATTCAAATATACTTAAGATAGTATCATATACTTTGTTATCATTCAGATCGAATTTAATGAGGTCCCTTCTGATATAAGTAT
Organism: Tetrapisispora namnaoensis; assembly: GCA_003705985.2. Taxonomy (NCBI): domain Eukaryota; kingdom Fungi; phylum Ascomycota; class Saccharomycetes; order Saccharomycetales; family Saccharomycetaceae; genus Tetrapisispora; species Tetrapisispora namnaoensis. The sequence goes on along the minus strand of PPKD02000020.1, from coordinate 62,964 downwards.
GAAGTCCAGTAAAAAAATAATTGACTAACTCCAATTCGGAGGATTCAGAAATGGATCGTTTACAAATTTGAGCCAAAAAATCGGAGTAATTTACGTAATTAGCTATGATATCCTTACAGTACATCTGTAAATGACCATTCATGGTAAACCCTTCAATTTGTAAAATAACTAAACCATATCCGACAACTAAACGGCAAATTTCATGTAAAATGTTATCGCCTGAAGGATTGTTTTTGTTTATTCTTTTGTATTGCTGGTATCTCTGGTAACAGTTATTTAAGTACTGTAAAGGATTCGTTATATTTTCATTCTCAGTTAACTGATATAGTAAAGTGGCATCTATTTCATCAACCGCAAATGCAACACCTGCTCCATCTCCATCATCTAATTTGATAACAGAATAATTACTGTTATCAATCGGCAATTTCGAAACCAATAAGATATCTTCAATGATGGACATAGCCTTTAGTCTTATTTCAAATGAAATTATTGCTGTCCAGGAAAAAAAATTAATTAGTCAGCTATTAACTTTAAATTAGCTTTTGATTATGACAATCAATACAACCTATCCACAAATAGTATAAATACAAGGGTCTATTAATAAAGGTTCAAGTAATTCCTTAAACAATTACCAGGAATCTGTTTATAAGATTATCAATCCCATTGATTATGAAGAACTATAAATAATCTAATCATTCGTAAGGTTGAAAATATCAGAAAGAAAAAGCCTTTCGGAGAAAATATTAAGGATATATATAAATATCGTGATTTATGACTATAAAGTGCTCAGATGTACTTTTATAAATTGTCATTGAGATACACAAGTAGGGATTTATTAGATTACTGATGTTATTAACTTTTAATAAAATTCTTGAAGGGCCAAACTATAATATCAATCCATAAATTTTGATTATAACTACTTCGAAGCAAGAGGTTTTTTTTTGGAGAAAGAAATTCCGCTCTTTTAGTCCTAATTAAGTTCATAAAATTATCAACAATACTCTAGATAGTCCTACCAAATTGGAAGAGATCAATAGAACTATTTGTTTTATGAAATTATTTTTTATATATTATTCGAAACAATAGAGTGTAATTAACAGAAAAGCTCTCAAATTTTGTTTTACAGAGGTCAAATAAATGTGTTAAATTCAACAGATAAACTAGCCATATACATCTTAATAAGTTTAATTAATTAAAACTCATCAAATGACAAATATTGAAGCTGGTAAACAGGATAGTAAAGAAAATCTTATAACGAAAAAAGATCAAGATTTGGATTTTAAAAGGATTCCTTTGAGCAATGTGCTGGCAATTGCTTTATTTCAGAAATCGTATGATAGACAATTCATTATCTATATGGAAAACTCAATATTAAATTTTATAAATTCAAAAGCACAATCTATGGAATTAGGTTCAATGAATTCATACTATAGATTGCTTTCCTACCAAGTGGCAGATTATCATAATTTAAAACATAATCTAATGAGCAACAACAATTCAATTATTGTATTTAAAGACAAGGATTTTCAGGTTAATGAGCATAAATATATACTGCAACATTTACAACCCCAAATGATTAATGTATGTGAGCATCAGTCTCATGATAATGATAGGAACCTTGCCCAGAACTCTAGTATCAATAAGGAATCTCAAGATAAAAAAAAAATAACTAACGGCAATAATTTAGAAAATAGAAGTGCTAATTCTAAAAAGATTAAGATTTTAAAAAAAAACCACTCAAGAATTGATATTGATAGCAATAATGCTCCTGATTCAATATCTTCGGATTCAGAAACAAATAAAAAGACGAGAGAAAGAGATGTTGAGAAAGAGAGATTAAGAAAAGAACAATTTTACGAACAACGTAAAAAAGCCATTTATGAAGATGATGATGAAAAATATACTAATGAAGAGGATGATGAAACTTATAATAATAAAGTGTATAATAATTTAAAAACTGAAAAGATTACAATGGTACAGGACTTTAATTATAATGATAATTTTCCTCATCCTAATGATTTTCAGACTTCAAGATATCAACTGGATAGACAAAAAGGTGAATTCAAATTTTTTGGGCAAAAAAAATACTACCATAATGAAAATCTGAAAACTCATTCAATAAACCAATATGGATATAGCACAAGTAGTAAAAATTTAAATCATAATCCATATATTAACCAAAGTAACTTTGGAACTATGTATGATAATCCTTATGGAATTAATTACAGTACATCATATAATCAATATGGTCCACAATTATTTAGCCCTTATAATATGAACAATGAGCAAATAATACTATCTAATACCACTCCTTATCCATATGGAGTTGTCTTGAATCGAACACCGCATAATTTATTTGTCCCAAATTTTACAAATAAAATGACAACAAAAGATACTATGATGGCGAAAGCTAATACATACAACCCTACGCATTACGTTAAATCTAACAATTATTATAACCTAGCATTGTCTAATGTTTCACCTGAGTTTAGTAAACCCAAAAAATATGATAATAAAAAATATAAAAAAGACACTTGATTTCCTGGATTTCAAAAATAAACTATGTAAGGATTTGACTGTCATTTTTATGTAAAATTAGTAAATGAAATGTTACTTACAATAATATAGGAAACTTGACTAAATAATTAATAAAAGACACTTTAATTAATGTTTTGAAGTTATTGAAAAAACATTATCAGTTAAAAATTAAATTTTGGATGTTGAAACGAACACAAATTTCTCAGATATTTCGTTTCAATACCAAAGTATTTTTAATATTTTGTTCAGATGTATTGTTTTATTTGATATAAATTTACTAAAGGTAAATTTTAATCGTTTATTTCATTTTTTCATTTTATACGTGATAAGGAAATTATTAAAACCTTAAAAAAATATTAATTTGACAAAACTTTCAATGATCTTTATAAAAAATACTCAGGTATTTTTCTATTTATGATTTCTTTATTTGGATTCTCATAGGTATCAAATTGCAACAATTTCATACTGTGTTTTTCACTAATTTCTATTGCTGCAGCTAGATTGCCACACCTATAACAATAATTGGGAGCACTGAAAATAGTTATAAGTTTTTGATTATGTTCCCATGAATATCCCTCCATTACTAATTGATGTGCCCTCGAAATTAATTCAAGATTATTTTTATAATTAAACTGTTCTGTTATTTCTTGACTAAATGTGAATCCTGCACCTCTTGGACTAATTCCCCAACCATTTCTATTATCTGGATCACTCCATAACAGATCACATATGGGACCTTCGTGAGGTATTTCCTGTATCCTATTTAAAGTTCTAATTTGATCGAGACTTTCAATCATTGGTGATAACCCACCATGAAGACAAAATATTGTATTATCAACTAAAGCTGTTATTGGAAAAAAATCAAATAAGTTAGTGAACATTTTCCACACTCGAGTATTCCCATATTTTCTTAAGCATTCGTCATAGAAACCATATACTTGGGTTATTTGTCTAGATTCATGATTGCCTCTTAATATTGTTATTCTTTTAGGGTATCTACATTTCATAGCAATTAAATATGAAGCTGTTTCGACACTAAAATACCCTCTATCAACATAATCACCCATGAACAAATAGTTATTATCCGGTAATGGCCCACTGACTCTGAATAACTCCATTAAATCATGAAATTGGCCATGAATATCTCCACATATGGTTACGGGTGCCTCTACTGCTACGACGTTTTCTTCATATTGTAAAACAGATGTTGCCATTGAGCATAATTTTTCAATCTCACTCTCAGTGAGAATATCATATCTTCTTAATTTATCAATCCAATTATCTAATTGGTTTGTAGTCAGTGATGTTGATTCTATACTTGAATAAATTGCACTTTTATTATTAATTGTAAATTTTGCTGATGGAAAACCAACATTATTATAACTGTTCATTGATATGTCTTCATTGTCATATGAATAAATGTTTATATCGACATTAGAAATGACGTTCATACTTTATGAAAGAATTTGTTTTCGTTAATAATATGAGTAATTGATCTTTAAAATTTGTAAATTAAAAACTAAAATACTCTTTTTGCCTTATTATATAAATCACTGGATAAATATGTGTCAATTGTCTTACTTGTTATTTGATTTGGAATCAAAATTCTATATGTGGAGAATTAATTTTGTTATTATATTATTTTTCTATATTTTTTTTATTCTTTTCTTTCAATTAAATCACAAAATATTGTATTAATACTTGATCATAAAGTTAAATTTTCTATATAAAGTCAAAAATGTCAGATATATTTGATTTTGTAAGGCCTAACTATATATATTAAAATTGACATAATATTGTAATAATATTTTTGTTTTATATCTTTACAAAGCTTTTTCCGTAGAAAATACAGGCTTAACGCCGTGTCAAAAAACAATGAATAAGAAAAAGATTGTGACAGTATTTTGAAAACTGGCATACAATGACGTTACTTTTATAATATCTTGGTTTTGTCAAGCTAAGTATAATATGGGAGTTTAATAAGTCTTAATACAAAATAAATATTTAGAAAGAACGTTATTATAATGATAATATTTTATTGCTTGTTTTTATAGAGGAAATTATATATACGAAATAAGTTTCAGAGACTATGATAATATTCTCTCCACGAAATAATTTACTTTACGGCTCTAGTAAAATATTACCTAATTAACATCATTAATTATTGTGTCTATCTTAATGAATGTATTGTCATAATACAAAATTATTTTTTTTTCATTTTGTGGCATCTTCTTTTTATAAATGTTGCCAATAGGACTGTATATTTTATGTGTCATTTAAAATATTAAAAAATCTCTTGAAAAAGGAATAAAAAAATATTGTTGATTAAATATCACAAGAACTATCATAATTCAATTAAACATCAATTGTTTGGATTAATAAACCTCTAATTACGTTACTTTGGTATTATTGTCGATCACAACAGAAAATTAATTGTTTTATTAATTGCGAAATGGCTACTTGCGAGAACACATCATATCCGATTATAAACTATTCGCCAGAAACTTTTCTGGATACTAGTCCAACTCCTTCAAAACGTTATTACAATGAAGACCCAAATATCCTATCAATAAAAGACCTGATTAAATATGATCAAGATCGAAGAATAGCAATCTCAGGAACTCTTCATAATAAAGATAGTAAGAAAAAAACAAAAGAAAAATTGCTTCGAAATAATAATAATGGTAGTAACTTAGGTGCTAATGAAGATAAACTGAAACTAAGTATGGAACAAAAAATCATGAAATGGAGGCCTACCGTGTCAAATAATTGTAGCATGAATGGTTCAATTATGTACATTGAAGGAAATCATCCATATCAATTTGAAACTCCTACAGCAGATTTACAGCCATCTAATAGAAAATCATTAACTGATAGCAGTAAAGGTAATCAAACTCACGAAGAAAGAAAAAAGAGAGGATTCAGCATTAGTGGAGCAACAGATATAACTGATACTACAACCCTGACTAACACTACAATGTTAGTGAACTCGAACACAAACACAGCAAGGCAAATAAGCAATCCTTCATCCAACCCACATAAAAACAGCATTGTGCAAAATTTTGATCTAGAAACACCTTATGGACTGGCATGTAGTAGAACCAGACAAGAAAAGAAAACAGAAAAAAGTATAGACATGACAGAATTGAAGAATATTTACCAGCATGCATACGGGATTAAACTACCAGAGGATTATTTAGAAACCTTAAACTACTACCATAATCACGAAATGCAAAAAACTGTAAATAAAAATATTTTGCCGACCAAACCACGAGAAAAGAATTGGTTGACTTCCTGTTTCTCAAGAATATTTTCAGATTGTTTCTAATAGATTAAATAAAATTATAACTAACCAACAGTTTTAGCAAAAAATAACAATACTATAAATACATTAACTCTCACTAATTTACCAAAATTGATGCTCCCTCTAATAAGACGCTTGTATGTAAATCGATTTCAAGTATGGCCTACAAACAACCTCTTATTGTCTTCTTACGTTCAAATGACACAAATCTTATAGATGTAATTACTGTCATTTGACATTCAATAAATAAAAAAAATTAAATTGAAATCTGGCACACTTACACAGTAACATCCAACAGATCTCCGAAACTCTCTTAGAAAGAACAGGCCTATGTTTTTATTTTTTTATTATTATGTCGTGGGAAAAGATTTTGGTCAACTTATGTTGTTTATCCTAATTCGTAATTAATTACAACTTCGGGTAATAAGACTGTTTTTTTGAAATCCTTAATAAATGCAACCAAGGTAAAAAAAAATAAGTAAAGGAATTATTAATTTATTATTACATATATAATAGATTATTTTGCTAATATTATGTATGAGAATGAATTGGTACTTATTCGAATTGATGAATTGATTTTTAAAACTCCCATATTATTTTCATTTTTTTTAACTAAAATATAAGGAGGGTGTTTGCTTTCTCTTTTGTACTTGTAAGACATTTAATTTATTGAATTTCAGTGGCAGGAAGATTGTAAAAGAAGAAAATGGCAGGCGCACTAGAAAACGCTCGTAAAGAGATTAAAAGAATCTCGTTAGATGACCATGAAGAGTCAGAATATGGTTATGTCTATTCTGTTTCTGGTCCTGTTATTATAGCAGAACACATGATTGGTTGTGCTATGTACGAGTTGGTTAAAGTTGGTCATGATAATTTAGTTGGTGAAGTTATTAGAATCGATGGTGATAAAGCAACCATTCAAGTATATGAAGAAACAGCGGGTGTTACTGTTGGTGATCCAGTTTTGAGAACTGGTAAGCCATTATCTGTCGAATTGGGTCCTGGTTTGATGGAAACCATTTATGATGGTATTCAAAGACCATTGAAAGCTATCAAAGAAAGTTCTCAGTCTATTTACATACCAAGAGGTATTGACTCTCCAGCTCTGGATAGAACCATTAAATGGCAATTTACACCAGGCCAATATAAGGTCGGTGACCATATCTCTGGTGGTGATATATTTGGTTCCGTTTTTGAAAACTCTTTATTAGATAACCATAAAATTCTATTACCACCAAGAGCAAGGGGTACCATTACTTGGATTGCTGGTGCAGGTGAATATACTGTTGATGAAAAAATTTTAGAAGTTGAATTTGATGGTAAGAAGTACGACTATTCGATGTTTCATACATGGCCAGTTAGAGTACCAAGACCCGTTGCTGAAAAAGTATCAGCTGATTACCCATTATTAACTGGTCAAAGAGTTTTAGATGCCCTATTTCCATGTGTACAGGGTGGTACTACCTGTATTCCAGGTGCTTTTGGTTGTGGTAAAACTGTTATTTCTCAATCATTATCAAAGTATTCTAACTCTGATGCCATTATTTATGTTGGTTGTTTTGCAAAAGGCACTAAGGTTTTGATGGCAGATGGTTCTGATAAATCTATTGAAGACATTACTATTGGAGAGCAAGTAATGGGTAAAGACGGTGCTCCAAGAAATGTAGTTGGCTTACCTCGTGGTAAGGAAACTATGTATCATGTTAAACATACTGCTGAACATAAAAACTCAGCTGAAACGTATGGTTTAATGGACTATGTTTGTTCTGGTAATCATAAACTAGTTCTTCGCACTCCACAGTTAACTTCTACTACTACTCATGAATTAAAAGGTAAATTATACACCAATGTATCCTACTTTGCTTTAGAAGATTCTGTTTACGGTAAGATTGTTAAAAGGAAAACTAAATCATACGAGCATAGTACCCATGGTGGTAAACAAGAAGCTTTAAGAAAGGCTTCAGAATTTGCTTTCACTATCGATGGTCAACCAATTGATTGGGATATTGAAGCCAGTGATTATAAGCATATTGGTCAATTCGTTAAGAAATCGACTTATCAATTAATTAATCCAGTTTTCAAAGAGACTGGTAGTCTAGGTGACAAACTAGAAAAATTTGGCTTTGATGGATCTTTGGCTCCTAAGATGGCTTGGTTGTTGGGTTTTTGGATCGGTAATGGATTTATTAAGCAATCAGAATTCTCTATCAACCCATCAGATTCTCAAATTGTCGATCGTATTTCTGAATTTGCTAGATTTTTCAATTTAGCGGCAAGTACTTCCAACCACTACAGTCGTTCCTTCAGTGAATCTCAAGAAGAAATAGAATTTGCCAAATTGAGGGATGGCAAAGTCGAATTTGATGGTTCTATCATTTATGATGATGATGTTGTAGGTGCACCATCTGAGGAAGAGTTAATTGAAATGGAAAGATTAAATTCGAAAGGAAAATTATCAAACTCAGTCTCCTCAATTTCTACAAATGGAAACGGTACTTGGGAGTTTACTAACTTGTCAGTAATTCTAAAAGACTCGAGTTCTCATAGTGTTAAGAACCAGAAGAATGTTTTATGGAATCTTGTTGAATCTTTTGGTATCAGATCCAAGAATACACTATCAGGTTCTGAATCTTTAGAGAAAAACATTCCATTTGAACTATCTTCAGATGTTTTCGAAGTGCGTGAACAATTTATTGCTGGTTTGATTGATTCTAACGGTTCAATTAAGAGAACCACTGATGGTATTGTTGAAAAAGCCACCGTTATTACTGCTTTTAAGGGTGTTTCTGAAGGTCTTATAAGATTAGCTCGTTCACTTGGTATTAAGGTTGTTGCTACCACTGAAAAGAATTCTATTAAGAGAAATGGTGTTAAGAACGAAATCATCTATAATATTACCCTAAGCGGTGATGCTCTTTTAAGCACTTTAAGATTCTGTTCTCTTGAAAGAAACATTGCTGAACCAAGTCCTTTCTTTAAGAGAGAAGCTGTTCCATTTTACTTCACTTTGGAAGAACAGGAAGAGGATCAATATTATGGTATCACTCTACCAGATTCGACAGACAAACAGTATTTACTATCATCATTAGCCTTGGTTCACAACTGTGGTGAAAGAGGTAACGAAATGGCAGAAGTGTTAATGGAGTTCCCTGAATTATATACGGAAATCGATGGTAGAAAAGAGCAAATTATGAAACGTACAACTTTAGTTGCTAACACCTCGAATATGCCTGTAGCTGCTAGAGAAGCTTCCATTTACACAGGTATTACTTTAGCTGAATATTTCAGAGATCAAGGTAAGGACGTATCCATGATTGCTGATTCTTCATCAAGATGGGCAGAAGCTTTAAGAGAAATTTCTGGTCGTCTGGGTGAAATGCCTGCCGATCAAGGTTTCCCAGCATACTTAGGTGCTAAATTAGCTTCTTTCTATGAAAGAGCTGGTAAGGCAGTTGCTTTAGGTTCTCCAGACCGTATTGGTTCTGTTTCTATTGTGGCTGCTGTTTCACCAGCTGGTGGTGATTTCTCTGATCCTGTTACAACCGCTACATTAGGTATTACACAAGTTTTCTGGGGTTTAGATAAAAAATTAGCTCAGAGAAAGCATTTCCCCTCCATCAATACCTCTGTATCATATTCTAAATATACAACGGCCTTGAATGGTTTCTACGACAAAGAATATCCAGAATTTCCAGTATTAAGAAACCGTATCAAAGAAATTTTATCAAATGCTGAAGAATTAGAACAAGTTGTTCAATTAGTCGGTAAGTCTGCTTTATCTGATAGTGACAAGATTACATTAGATGTCTCGACGTTGATTAAAGAAGATTTCTTACAACAAAATGGTTATTCCACATATGATGCATTCTGTCCAATTTGGAAAACTTATGATATGATGAGAGCGTTTGTATCTTACTATGATGAATCTCAAAAAGCAGTATCAAACGGTGCTAATTGGTCTAGGCTTTCAGAAGCCACTAAGGATGTTAAGCATGCTGTTTCATCATCAAAATTTTTTGAACCAAGTAGAGGTCAAACAGAAGTGCATGGAGAATTTGAAAAACTATTAACTAATATGCAAGAAAGATTTGCAGAATCCACAGATTGATCTAATTGATGACTATCAAAAGTGTAATGCGAAATAGTGAGAGTAATTGAACTATATACCATTAAATTTTAATTCTTTATTGTGCTATTCTCAAAAGTGTTTTAACTTAAAATTCACATTCACTAACTGATGATTTAAGCATGCAATAGTACTTCGTGTCTAATTTTTAAAAACAAAATGATAAAATTTTATATAAACGGATAATAAAAAATAATTCAATTCATAATTTTATTCAATACAATAAACAAAAGATTGGAATTTAAGTTTTTTTCTCTTAATTTTAGTTTGCTCTTAACACTATAATATACGTTATCGATAAACACAATATCCATTAACTTAGGATTATTTTAAATCTAAATCCCTTATTTTTGTTGTTACAAAATAGAGCAGGCCTTGATGAAAAACATGTAAATTATTTAACTGGATTCAGCATGGAAAAGTCCACAGATAATATCAAGCAATAATAAAAAAACTAATATTAAAAATCATTAATTAAATTTTTAAATTAAATTATAAACAGTAGTACATAGTCGTCTCTATCTATAACGTAAAAAATTTAAATAAAGGCAAAAGGTGTTATTTTTAAGAGCCAGCTAACTCTCACCGCCATAAAAATTGATCTGATTGCTATATAATGAATATTAAGATAACCAAACCAATTAAACGATAAAAGTTAGATAAGCCATTCTTATGTTGTAATTATAATAAAAATAAAAAATATTAATACATCAAATTAATTAAAGAATGTTGCTCGCTTATTTGGATCTGGCTCTAACCTTCCGTCTCTTTCTCTTAAGTCTTCTAACTCTCTTCTTTCTCCACTTATTACGCATATCGAAAGTCGATTTGGTTTTATTTGGATGGTTCTTTCTATATGAAAGAAGAAATCTCCAAATTAAAAATAGTAATTGTAACAAAAAATATATACAACTTGGGAATTAAATACTTTTTAATATGAGAGACACATAGATATATATAGTTATCATTTTACGAAATTTATATACTTTGAATTAATTGATTACTCGAGTCGAATGAAGAAAAAAAAATGTTTTAGGTTTCGGTATAAAAAAATAAAGGGCATATCATCAGAAAATTCCGGAGAACAAGTTCTGTAAAAAAACTCCAAAAAACTATTTATTTGCATACAAAAAATTATTTTTTTTTTCCACAAGATGGGTAGGGTATAGGTTTCAATGCTTAAGATCATTTTGTACTACATAGTAAATAGGGACGGTTGTGAAAATATCGTCAACAATTTAGAATATTAATTGTGAGGTATAACCATCAAGTGGCTGGGTAAACTTTATTTTTATGAAAAATTAACGCTGCAGAATAGAAGAGAGTAAAATAAAAATTTATTGAACTAATTATTCTGTAGAGAAAAAAAACAAAAATACAAACAGTTTTTCTTTTGTTTTATTTTTTCAAAATACTTTTTGTTAATTGATATGTATGGGTGTTGACGGTCTTGTGTTCTGAACTTTTAAAAGTACACCGCAAGACCGGCGTGACTGTTGTTTCCTTTATCCTCCGTTAAGAGTAGAGAAAAAAAATAAAGAATACTCTTTGTGTCAGTAATGTAAACGTCACACACTCAAAAAATATTTTCAATGTTGTTAACTAGTATATTAATAACATTAAAACTATAAATAGAGTTAAGTATGGATATTTTATTTAATTCTCATCCATATATATTGCTCAGTTGTTTCCTCTGTTTCATATTCATGGCACGAATACTATGTCAGATGTCTAGCAATAAAAAAGTTAAAGATGATATTAAGTATTTAAATTATTATTCACATAACCCTACTTCAATACCACCCTTTGCCTTAGAAAGTGAATTTTTTAAAGAAAAAAATGATTTAGAGTCTGGATATATAAAAATAATTAATTCTCGTAATAAAGATGTCTGTTTTGTAACGAAGCCGTTGTATCGTGAAGATCTAGAGATTTCCAACAACTGGCCTTCTTTGGATTCTGAATGGGGCGGCAAAGAAAGATTAAAAAGTATATTTAATATGCCAGATATTGGCGATATAAATTTTGATAATTTTGATAATTTTGAAGATAAGAAAAGATGGCAAGATCTCATAACAAAAATTAAAACTCATTATCATACGAAACCTAAGAAAGTACATATGAGTAACTTCAATAGTAATAACTGCTCTAATAGTAGTGTAATTTGCAAAGAATGGATAAGAGATGAAATAAACAAAGAGAAGGAGCATTGGATTGGGTTTAAGAATCAGCAATTAAAGCAATATAAACCTATAGTTAAAAATTTCATTCTTAACAATATTATATTTAGAATATTTTTACGATTAATAATTATTGGATTATGTGTATCAGTTGTTATAGTATCATCCAATATAATTGCTAATTCTAGAGCTGAACGAGGTTTTATAGATGAGAAACTGCTATTCCGAAATTATACGTTTGATATAATGATTAATTTTTCTGATTTAATTTTCAACATCCTTTCAAATTCAATCGCAATAATTTATAACCTTTATATTGGTTACGATGAATTTGCTGGTAAGCCAATTGGATTGAACAATCCAAGAAGTTATGCCATTTTGTTGATGTTGGATTTGTTTTTTATAATAGTAGAAAATGTTAATCTATCTTTATCAATGAACTATATAATAAATACTAGGCATGCATTTAAAAAAAACCAATTACAGAATGAAAACTATAATTCTAATGACATCACTATCCAACTATTAATCAAAACATTTTGTCAACAAGAAAGACTATTAATAATATTAACATTTTTATTAGAAGTGGTATGGACTCTCACTTTTTGCATAGGGATTATAAGAACGTTAGATAAAACCAATTCAAATTCTAGTTACAAAAGAAATGGACCTGCCACGAAACGAGCTACATTGCGTAATTACTAATTCATCTGAAAGTAATAAATTTATAGTGTACATTAATAAAAAGTAGTTGTTTATTCACTTCTATGTGTGTTAACTTTGTGTTTGATGTTTCTATTCATTTTTAGTGGTGACATTAACTATTCCGATCCATCCACCACCGAGTCTTATTCAAGATCTACTAATAAACTAACCTTTATATAATTCGAAATAATGGACGACATGTTAGCAATGTTATTTGTACATTATTCCTTATGGGTTAATAATTATTAGCTTAATTTGTTTCTTTTAATCTGCATCTTCTCCCTTACTTTGCCCTTAATCTGTTTTTTTATTTCTTAATGTACTATTTTTTAGTGGCACAAGAATTTTTTGCGGGAGGTGGAGCACAAGATTGGTAAACAGGAAGATACTTGTGTTTTTCCTCTCCGTGCTCTTCATTATTAAGGAATAGCTATGAGGGGTAGAGGATAAAAAATATAGGGTAGAGATATTACATTATATACGCATAAGAACAGGTAGCCACATTTTTGGTCGGTGAATTGGGTTATATTTCTATCGATTTTAATTGGAGCATATAAATCACTAAAGTCTAAAAATGGCGGCAGTTATTTCCTTCAAATATGCCCACATGATTATATATATATATATATATATATATTTGTATGCATTTTGCTATGTGCAATATATACCTCACTCTTAATTCTTGTTGCTATTTTACAAGCTATTATTTTTTAGATTTTTTTACTGAAGTTTTAAACTAATGGAAGAGAACATACTATATACATCCATTTGATATAAACAAACAAATAAAATTTTAAATATACATATTAACTGACAAGCATAATGTTATCTCGTTCATCGGTTTTAAAGAGCTCTGTTAAAAGAATACAGCCTTTGACATACATAAGACTTTACACTGAAGGTGCTACTGGCGCTCCTAGAGCTGAAGGTGGAGGTGATTCATTTACAAAAAGAGAGAAGGCAAATGAAGATTATTTCATTAGACAACATGAAAGAGAACAGCTCACTCAACTAAGAGATCAACTACAAAAGCAACAAAAGAAGTTGGACCAAATAGAAAACAAGCTTGAACAACTTTCGAAGTAAAATACTTCAACCTTTCAATATATTCATTTTTTACGATTTATTTAGAAGATACATTTTCTTTTAAAGAAAAATAAAATTAAGAGTTTAAGAAAAGTTATTGTTTTAAAGTCCCGTTTTTCTAAGATTTACGAAATATACTCTTAATTTAACTCTATCTAATGACAAGCATGTATAGATAAATGCAAAAATATGTAGAACATTATCTAGATGTATCTATATATACATGTAATGTTGGCAATAAAATATTCATATCATCTCCCAGTCAAGACTCGGTCTCTATTACTCTGCTAGTATCTAAACTAATACAATCATTGAATTTTAGTAAACTTATGTTTAAATCTATCGTGTGATCATCTTTCTAAGGAATTCAGATTTATATTTTTACAAATTGAAAAATGCCACATAAGACTAAAAAGGGTAAATGTTATTGCAATAAGATAGCATTATCTTTAAATTATTAACTACGTCGTAAAAATCTTACCACAATATATTGCCTGGAAAATATTGCAGGATTCCATTGTTTCCTCTAATTGCTCAAGTTTAATATATTCTTGACAAATGATTAAGCAAGATGCTGATATGTAATGTTGCATCTATTTCATATCCAATTGTGGACAGGTAATATTATTATTTTAAAAAAAAATTTTCATTTGTAATGGGATGATGTAAGCCCTAATAGTGAAACATAAGTTGTACCACCAATTGTCATTCATACCTTATATCAACAATCGATAAAAATCCGATTTATTTCTTCCATCATACAGATGTTTTCTTGTCAGATCAAGATGGTTGGCAAATCTTTCAATCTTTTAAGTAATTACAAACATATTTAAAAGGCGAGAATTTTTTAAGGGTTTGGATTACTGAAGATCATTTGTTCATTTAACGGACTCTCACCAATGAATTTGAAGTTCAGTTGCTAAAATGTCTTCTATAGTTAACAAATATAAGACTGATATACAAACGGTATCTTTTGCAACTAAGGTAAACTGTATTAATTTGAGTTGAATTACTGCTATATTTGTAGGTAACTCTGTTACTGAACTACCTAGATGCTCATCGAGTTAAGAAAGAAAGAAAGAAATGATAAAATGTAGTCATGTTTTTTATTTAAGCCTCGGAGAAGGTGATTCAAGTAAAGATAGTGTCCGAATAATTTTATAAATTAATCTTAATAGTCACGTGATAGAATATCAATCCTAAATGGACTAAATTTAAGATACAGGTAAATGCAAGAAAAAATTATTATGCAGTTTCTCACTTCGTACAACCTGCTTCACGAAACATTTTTGTCTCAATTGTATTAATTTCCAGTTTAATCCTCAAAGTTTGATAATAAAATACTTTTGAGCAGGAAAAGACCCAAAAGTTTAATAATAAAACTTTAGCCTAACAGATATTTATCGTACAAAGAATGTGAATATTATTTTTCTGCTATCATCACCCGATGATACTTGAAGAGCATAAAGGCGTCTAATGCACTATGTCTGCACTTAGAGCCATAATGGATAATAAACCTTTACTGTCATGCAAAAGTTTGGATTTATATCAAAGGTAGAAAGAAAATCGTGTCTATCGCCAAAATCGTTTTTCTTTTGCATTAAAACCGACGATTGATAAAGTAGCTCTGTATTTAAAAACTTTCTGGTTATACTAAAGTAATAAATTCATTCGATTGGTTTATTCCTAAGAAATTTTTCTAGTACAAAAATTCAAGTATGAACAAGGAGAGCATGATCTGATGAGATAGAAACAAGGTTTCTAGGTGCATATCTGCAGCTGTTGTCCAAGAGATATGACGTGTAAAACATCACCTCAAAGTGATTGTTGTTTTTGGCCTATGAGAGTTTCTGTATCTGATGCTTGTCTTTTCTTCTTTTATTTTTCTGTTGTTATCATACTAATAAAGAAACAAAAAATTTGCATGCTTCCGATAATTTGAACTATGGCGAATATAACGCAATTTCACTTTGAAATATATCATTATTATCAATTTCAGCGACTAAGTTAACTATCACGAAGAGAAAAGAAAAATCCGGTTCAAGACATAAATGGGTAGTTGAACAACGTTACATTACAGTGTGTATAAATCGGTCATCCATCGAAAAAAGAAAGAAAAAAGAGAGAATAACTGGAAACCAATAGCTCGGACAAATTATGCATCAATCTTCATGAAACATCATTTATTTAATAAGCTGTATATGTAATTAAGTCCATCAAAGCTATCGAGAGAAAGAGTGAAAGGAAAAGAGGTACAAAGAAAAAAACAGAGATAATAATTACTCAATCGTTCACGATCCAATTGTGTATTTATTTTTCCAACATATCACTACGAAACGTCCTGAGAATCAGATGACGAAAAGTATCAATCTCATCACTGAAAAATAGCAGATAACTAATTGGCTATGGAACGTTGTTAATTGACAGTTACCATTTAAAAGTTAACTATCTTACGTTGTTGTTATGTTGTCCTTATAAAGTTGACTTATTGTTATTTAGTAAAGAGGATTTTTTTTGGTCAAAGAACTTTTGGAGGGAAACTATACAAAAAACAGAACATCAAAAAAGAAAATTTTGTTTGTTTTTTTTGCGAGAGAGGACGAAGAGCAATCAAAAGGGATTTGCATTTTTTTTGAAAACAGCATTTTCCATAAAACAGGGCAGTTTATCTGATAAAAAGAATTACAGAGATAAGCGGCGTAGTTCCAAAAGACAAATATCATAAACCATATATACTCTTTTGTTATTTTCTGTGCTGCGTGTTTTTGGCTGTTCAATTGTTTTAATTTTTAATTGCGCCGAGTCGGTCAGTATGAGAAATGCTTGTATTTCTATGAGAAGAAAGTTTACTAATAACTTTCTTCGCAAAACGTTTCTTGAGTGATCAAAAATCACATCATTTTTTTTTATGGATTTTTACTTGTTACGGTAAATCTAGATGTCAAGACGTTTCTGAGGCTATTGTTTGTATCTATGTCTTAATATAGTGATGAATGCGCTTACTTGCAGCGTTAGATTATTAAGTCGAGGAATCTGACAATGTTTTCTTTCAAAAAGATTAATGTCCGCAAACGTAATTTCTTAGTAAAAATAGTTTTTTATTAAGTACTCAAAAAGTTATCAAGTTAGTTTCCTCAGCAATTTATCCTTATATTATACATGTAAATTACTATTTAAATGTTTGGATGTACTCTTTCTCCTTTATGTAAAAAGATATAGAAAATACTATTGAAACAATGTAGCAACTATAGCTTGATTTTTTAGTTGAGAAATTAGAGTCATGATCAATACGTATGTTTCTTAGATACGATTTCTTAAATAATAGTTGTTTTTGTTATTTTTTTTTCATTTTTTCATCTTTTTCATTTCACCATCAGTAACTATACTGTAGAAAGGATTAATAACCCAGTATAAGTGCGCCACAAACAATTAAATTCCTATGTCAAAATTATAACTTAGACATGAGGAGGCTAACAGAGTGAAATTGCAGAACACAAAGTCTTAAATCTGTGTACTAAATTTTAAATTTAAATTAGAACTAAAATATTAAATGCCAAAATGAAAATAAAAAGTTTATTTAAATTTTGACAAACAATATATTTTTAGGTTCTAGGAAATATTTATATATAACTTTTGTGGACTTGATGTAAAAATGAAAAAGTACAACAAATATTTGTTTACGGTATCAATTAGTTTTTAATTCTTTTGTTTTAAAAAGAAGATAAATACTATTATTGTGCGTTTACCATCAATTTTCCTTTTTCTGAGGACCATAGGCTACTTATTTAATTTTAGTAAAGTATTGGTTTAATCATATGTTATTATATCTTATAGGACATAAATAAGCAATATTTATAAATATCGAAGACGTTAGGAAAAACGTTTTCTTCGGCAAGTCGGTTTAGCTGCGTATTTATAATACATTAGTTTCTTCTTATTGCCTGGTATAATACAGATACATAATCTCACGAAAAATACACAATACAAATAAATAAGCATTATAAATATGGGTATAATAACTAATAATAATAATAATAATAATAATAATAAAAGGAAAGGGGAGGACAATAAAAGAAATATAGAATTGAGAGTAAAGGCTAACAATGTTAGTATAGCTAACAGAAACAAACGAAGGAAATTATTAGCGTTTCATTTGGCTACCCCAGAAGAACCGGAACGAAATTTGATAAATACAAACAGTGCTATAGCTCCAACAAGAAGTTCACTTGGTGACCCTGACATCAATGATATATTACTAAACGATTCAGTTTATTTTGCAAATGACAACTCAATTAATGGTCCTTCATTGCAGGAAACAAAGGAGTTAAAAGTTTGTATTTTGAAAACGGTAAGAGATTTGAAAAAATATAAAGAATGCAACGACAATGACGTGGACAAAGATATAGATATTGATAATATTATAAATTTATTAAGCAGGTCCTTGACTGCAGTTTCACATTGGACTCTTCAATCCCAATTATCCTCACTCAGAAAAAATACAGACTTTAAAGATGCTGATGAATTAGTAAGTAACAAAATGAATGGAGCTACAGTAATAAATTCCACTAAACTTTTGAGGAGCCCTCCTAATATATCTTTAAAAATTCCATCAAAATTAAAAACACCTTTTAGTAAAGATGCTGAAATTGACGAACGAATAATAATATTAAACGATTCTCCAATAATAGATTCTAGCAAAAAAATATTCAAATCATCCAAATCCGTAAATACAAGGCGGTCTTTGTCTGCCAATGACAATCTATTAGCAAATAAATCTCCAAAAACAATTAAATTTAATTATAATAATTATCATCACTCTAGGACAGTTAATCAAAAATTAGAAAATAAAATAAAGGTCAAGAAAAATATTGACCCATTTCAAACTCCATGTAATATAATACTAATGAACTCACCTCCAAATGAGTTGGAGGATCGTGAAATAGTTAATAAGAATACACTTCATAAAAAAAATTCCGAATCACTGCATTTAATAGAATCAAATAAACCTCATCCAAGAATGAGAAGGACCAGCGACAATCCAGCAAAAAATGAATATATAAGAGTTTTCCATTTAAAAAAGGTTAAATCATGATATCTTTCACTTAACTATTTCTTTCATAATCAAAATGTAAACTTCTATTTTCTTTACCACGAAATGGAGTCTAGTTATAATTTTGTTACAAATGGACAAACATAATTGGATATCCTACTAATAAGCATAATAACTAATAAACTTTCAATAGGACACAACTTACATAATAAGAACTTCAGGCATCTTATTTCATTCTAAAATGAGTACGATATTTAACAACAGCCGATATGTAACTATACCTTTAGACACTAAAAATAACAATCTCTTTAAATACTTTAAGAATTATTTACCATTATCGTATGTAATGTAATGTACCTTAATATTGTTTGTATTGATAAAATGCTGAAAAATCAATTATGATCATGTGACTTATTTGAAATTTAGAATTCTTCATTTTGAGGTTATATAATACATCATAAATTATAAGATATTTAAATCTGCAAAGTGAGAGGACAATGATGCAACTAAACTAGGCATAAGCTTGAAATAAGAAATTTTAATAAAGGAATGCCTTATCCATATTATATGTAAATATTGAACTATAAAGTTTCCTTACTAAACAATTTGAAACAAAAATTAAATTAATAATAATTATTTTGGTAATTTAACTGTATTATAATACAGTTCGTTAAAAATATTTTTCATTAATAAATAAAATTTTGGAAAAATGGTTCGAATATGGCATTTAGCACAATTTTATATGCCTTTATTCAGTTCCAGTGAACCGGCAGTTGTTATCACATCAATAATTATAGCAGGGACCATATATATTTTGATATATTTAACATCATCTTTTTTAATAACGCATTATTACAATGATCCTAACATGTTTATACCTAATTCACAAGATTATTTCAGAACATTATTGTTGGGTATATTTTCACCTTTCTTATACTATTTCATCAACAAGATTTTGTTTAACATTAAAAACAAGCAAATAATCTCGAACATTATTATCGACTTCCCATTGAATGATATTTATATGTTTTTATTAATAATATGTTTAGCATATCCACAAACTCAAGATCTTTCAAATAGGGCCAAAGACAACGATTCGGACTATGCAACGTCAGAATGGCATATAATTCCAAGGCAATCTTATTTGTTTGGAATTGCTTGGAGTCTAGGTGAGTTCTTAATTTCAATATGCACGAACATTTTCTTATATGCAGAAGTTCATGAGGAAAACATGGATGATGAATATGGAAATATAATAGAGAGCATGAATTATGATGGCAGCTATAGTGGTATCAAAAATGATCTTTTATCGTCAAAAAACAGGAATGAAATTACGTTGTCGCAATGTTTAAAAGTTAGAGGAAGTTCTTCAACGTTATCTAATAACGTCTATTCATCGTTAAGTGATGCTACCAATTCCACTTATGGAAGCACAAGTACTAAGAATGGTAATGGAGAAGTTTTAAACAACGATGGGAAAGTGACATTAAATAATAATGAAGCTGAGAGTAAAGTAATATTGGTAAACCCCTATGATAATTCAATTATTATAACTACAAGTAGTGGTCAAAAGAAAATAAATGAACAAAGAAGACATAAATTGAACAATGAAAGTAATTTATCAAGTGGCGAACAAAATTCCATATGTAATGTACATGAATTTGGAAAAATTCATTACTTTTACAGTATATCATCAACTGAACAGTTCTTGAAGCAATTAGCCGTGATGACTTTAATTATATTGAGTAACATTTTTTTATTGGTAGGCCAAAGCCTGATGTTGTCGATATATTTCATATATGTAAGAGGTCATGAGAGTTTATTTACAAAAGCCGTAAACTATTTTGGACAAAGAGATATTTTGACTTTTTTAATACTCGTGGTTATTCCTCTTATTATTATTGATTTATTATTCAGCATATTTTTGTTTTTCTGGAAAGATTTTGAATTTCTTCTTAAAAATTACAAAGGCCTAGGGGATGAAAATGATGCATTTTATGATGAGAATGGAAATATTTTGATTAATCCAAATCTGTTACAAGATTACACTAATTATGGAAACGATAAATCACTTCCAAAATCATATTCTATACTTGAATTGTACAGATACACAGATATTGACAATAAAAATCATCAAGATTTGAATACAAACGTCAAGAATAGAGATAATAATATATTTGATATGGATAAAAATTATAATATTGCTTTAGGAAATGGCATTAATCAAAATAGCAATTACCAATTAGGTACAGTGAATAATACCACCAATATTGATGGTTTAGTATATTCCGATTCTACATTTTATATCCATGAGGATTACAACTCGAGCGAACCAAAATTTGTAAGATTTATTAAAAAGACTACAAAACTTTGGAGAAAACTAGGTGAAAATGATATTTTCACATTTGCATTCATTACCTTTTGGAGTATTTCTATTTTCATTGGCGGTTTATTGTGTACCGTTTACCAATAGCAATTTATATAAACTTTATTAAATATTATGATGTACTTTTTATAACACTACTTTTCATTAATGGCATGCATAAGATATACCGGCACGAATGCACTTGTTTTTGGATTTCGTTTTAATTCTAGGCTGAGATCTCATGTATATATGCATTAAATAAATAAATATAATAAAATCCTAAAGGGGTACGTGCATTTTTATGTCGTTGTACTAGCATGATGCTCCAATCCTTAATTATAAAAGGTATATGGTAAATCAACGTCACCAAGTACTGTGAGATCTTATAGTTGGATTATATTCTTTTGTTTTTTTGGTAATAGTATTGCTGTTCTTTCCAAGTAGTTATTGCTCTTACAATAGTAATTCATCATTGAATCATTCAGTGCTTGTTTAGTATGTCTAAAAACTTCCATAGCTACAGATAATACAAAATCCTGATAGGGTAAACCCCTTAAAAGAGTATCCTCGGTGGTTATCCACCTTAATTCTTTTGAAATTTACCCAGCTTGTTTCGAGCAAGTTGCAAACTTGTCAGTTGTCATTCAATTTTCTAACCGTAGGCTATAGGTGGGAAAAAGGAAAGAAATAAAATAAAGATAAAATTTCTTATCGTGTGTCACTTTGGCAGGAAAGTCGGCTGGGTAAAATCACATTATCCAATTATGGAAAAGCTATTGTTATTAAAAGACGTTGATAAAGAAAACATTCTCAGAAACACTACAGAAATTTAGCAGTGAACATTAAAAAAATACGAAAACAGTATGCAAAAAATTACGAAAAATGCAAAGCATATACCTAATTTGGTGCTATACATGTTCAAAAACAGTAATATTTAATTAGCGGGCTTGTATCTTAGGAAATAGCACGAATATCTACCAGTTTTTCCCGTAGTAACTTGATTAGGAAAGTAACATTTTCATGTTGTTTTTTTTTGTTTCAAGAAAAATATTTCGAGTTTTCGCTCTATCAAGAAAAATCTATGTACAACTGTTCTCCCAGAAGCTTTCCAGCTGTTGGAGGACACCTCCGCTGTTCTTAACTACTTACTTACTGCCCAGTTTCAAATTTGTTAGTTTCTTGTATTATTATGCGGCAGAAGCTCAAGTTAATTTCTATTTTAAAAATATTTTGAACTAAAAATAGTATGGCAGGGTTCTGCGCTGTCCAGGAAAATAATTCACATACTAGCCCGACTAACAGCAGAAGTGTAATGTACAGGAAAAATAGTATCAAATTAGGCTGGCTGATCATTTTACATTAAAGGAAAAGAACCATTTGCTGCAACTTGAATAGCCAAGCTTAGTTAATCTAAATTACACAAATATTTTCTGCTATATGTCATCCTACAATAATAAATGATCCAATCTCTAAAAACACCTAGAAAACCTCCGACAATTGTTTTCAATGTACTTGCCATTTGATTTTTTGATTTGTGCTATTGAGTTACAATGTGTTTATATGTCAAATGCATTCTTATTCACGAATTTATATATATATATATATATTAGACATATATTAATTCTTAATGACTTGTGTTCATCAAGCTTTTTAACTTCGCAAACATCTGTTTATATTAAGTTTAATTCTTCCTTATGGGAAAACACTTGACAACAAAGACAATAACACTACAGTGTAAATAAGACTATTAACTTTCACCATACTATACTTTTTGTTTTTACTTCTCATCCTGTTTATCTTCTTTTTTCCATTTTTGCATACATTCAAAAGTTTTTGTATTGGCTAGTTTAAAGTTCTCAAGTAACGTAAAGAAATATTAAAAAAACAACTTTATTACATCATGTCTGACTATGAAGCATTATTAAAATTTAATAAAACCACAATTAATAAAGAAATGATTAATTACATTTGCGAACTAACTGAGTCAATCATAAAAGTGAGAAGCAGTAATAGCATGGTAGCTATAGCATTACCTCCTCCTCCATTAGCTAAATTTATTAAAACTATCTGTGTAAAATCGAATGTACAGACTCCAACTTTAATGGCATCAACTGTTTTATTAGAAAAATTGAAGAAAATTATTCCTTCAAATGTTCATGGTATTGAATCTACAAGACATAGAATTTTTTTAGGCTGTTTGATTTTGTCTGCAAAATCCCTAAATGATTCATCACCTTTAAATAAACATTGGGCAAAATATACAGAAAATTATATTAACTTGCGCGAAGTTAATACCATCGAAAGAGAACTGTTGAATTATTTTGATTGGAACGTCAGAATTACCTCAGAAGAATTATATTCTTCTTTATCATATTTTCTAGAACCAATTAGACAAAATATGGCAATGAAACAAAGGGAAAACTGTTTGTTAATGGGTATTCCGTCAGTAAACACACCATCTCTTGAAATTCAAGACGACCTCTCATGCATTAATCAACATAACAACATCACTATTGAGGAAACGAAGGCTTCTTTGTTATCTTATTCACATTCAGAATATTCATTACCTTCCCTAGTATCTTTCCAATCTTCTTCCTATAAAAATCCATCTCCATTAAGTGTTACAAGTAGCTTAGCTGATGAGGATGATATTTGTAATAATACAATTGAAATAATCGATGAAATTAGTTCAAAATACGTCGACAACGTCACACAACATAATAAGGTCACAATCAAAAGATCTGCAGCATTACATTCATTCTTCTAATAATTGGTCTCAGATCCATATTAAAGAATTCATTCACTAATCACAAAATTATGCATCCAGAAATATATAATTTATTCTATTTAATTAATTTAAAATTGGCAAATATAATATTTTTTTAACAGATATTTATCATAATAGAAATTTCAAATATGAATATCATAACTCAAATGAAATATAAAGTAAAAATTGTTAAGAATGTATACGGTTAAGTTGATTCTTCTTGTTACAGCATATATGTTTAACAAAAAACATAACATAATTAATTACTACTTTATTTATATGTAATTATATTGAACATTTCAAATTCCTATATACTCCAATATATACTCCAAACTAACTGTATAAGTCATCTTCTTCTTCAGCAGCACCAGAAGTAAAGTCTGCACCAGAATTACCGCTTGTACCGTTATTAGCGGTATTGTCTGTGGCTAAGGTCGAGTCACCGAAGTTGAAATTACTAAACTGCCCTCTAGATGCCTTCATTTGTTGAGAATATGCTTCGTAACGACGTAGTTCAGCATCAGAAACAGAACGCTTAGCAGTCTTCATAGCTTCAGCAAAATGTTCTTTTGTGATGTATGGAACTGGATCAATTTCTTCTTCTTCTGCTTCTTGTTTGACATCAGACATTTCAACATCTTCTTCAGGCTTGACTTTTTTAGCCTCAGCAATTTTATGAGCTTCAATAGAGTCTTTGATAGCAAATTTTGCAGCTCTTTGGGCAATGTATGATAAGTCAGCACCAGAAAAACCTTGTGCAGCTTTGGCAATAGCAGGTAGATCTAAGCCAGGTTCTAATGGAGATTTTCTTAATTGAGCTTGTAAAATAGATAATCTACCAGCTTCATCAGGAAGTGGAACATAGATCAATTGATCTAATCTACCTGGTCTTAAAATAGCTGGATCGATTTGATCTGGTCTATTTGTTGCACCGATGACAAACACATTCTTCTTTGCATTCATACCATCCATTTCTGTCAACAATTGGTTGACAACTCTATCACCAACATTGTCTTGAGAATTACCTCTAGCTTTAGCAATAGAATCTAACTCATCTAAAAACACAACAGTTGGTGCAGCGGCTCTAGCCTTATCAAAAATATCACGAATGTTAGATTCGGATTCACCGTACCACATACTTAATAGTTCTGGACCTTTAACTGAAATGAAGTTTGCAGAAACTTCAGTAGCAACAGCTTTTGCTAATAATGTCTTACCAGTACCTGGTGGACCATAAAACAAAACACCTTTTGATGGTGATAAACCAAATTTGGTGTATTGGTCTGGATGCAAAACAGGGTACTCCACTGTTTCTCTTAGTTCTCTCTTGATATCATCTAAACCACCAATGTCATCCCAAGTAACGTTAACACTTTCCACAACAGTCTCACGTAAAGCAGATGGGTTAGAGTTACCTAAGGCAAATCTGAAGTTGTCCATGGTAACACCTAAAGAATCCAAAACTTCAGCATCTATTTCGTCTTCCTCTAAGTCAATTAAATCCATCTTTTCACGGATTTGTTGCATGGCAGCTTCAGAACACAGGGAAGCAATATCAGCACCAACATAACCATGTGTTTCTGCAGCCAAGGTTTCTAAGTCAACATCATCAGCTAATTTCATATTTTTAGTATGAATACGTAAGACTTCTAATCTACCAGTAGCATCTGGAATACCGATGTCAACTTCACGATCAAATCTACCAAATCTTCTTAAAGCTGGGTCGATAGAATTTGGTCTATTGGTAGCAGCAATAACGACAACATTAGATCTTGCTTTCATACCATCCATTAAAGTTAATAGCTGAGAAACAACTCTTCTTTCGACTTCACCATTAGTTTTATCTCTTTTTGGAGCGATCGAATCAATTTCGTCAATGAATATAATGGCAGGAGCATTTTTTTCAGCTTCTTCGAAAGCTTTTCTTAAGTTAGATTCAGATTCACCAGCCATCTTTGACATAACTTCTGGACCATTAATTAAGAAAAAAAATGCACCAGTTTCATTAGCAACAGCTCTAGCCATTAAAGTCTTACCGGTACCCGGTGGACCGTACATAAGAACACCTCTTGGTGGTTTAATACCTACAGCTTTAAATAATTGCGGGTGTCTTAATGGCAATTCAACCATTTCTCTAATTTGGGCCATTTGTTTTCTACAACCACCAATGTCATCATAACCAACTTCGTTCATATTATTTTCTTCGTCTTCTCTATTAATTGGTTCACCTTCCCAGTGGATTACGGTATCTTGAGCAACTACTGCAAATTCATCAGGTTCAACATCAACAACCTTAAATTCTACTTGTCTCATACCACCTCTTACAACAAAGTGATCACCTTTTCTCACTGGTCTGTAGGCTTCAACAAAGTAAGGCTTCAAGAAAACATCAAATAAGTTACCTGTTATACCTTCAATAGTGTCGGCAATTGGTAAAACAGATATTCTTGTAGCATATTTAATATCTGGACAAGGGTGAACAGTAACAAGATCACCCAATCTAATTCTTAGATTGTTTCTTACAATACGATTAACTCTGCAAATACCGTCTTCCAAATCATCATCGATTAAAACAATCAAAACAGTATCCTTTCTCTTTTTACCTTTAACTAAAACAGTATCACCTCTAAATAATTCTAATTTATCCATAGTATTAGAATTAATAGCAATGACAGAATTGTCATCATTCACCGCATCGTCAACTAACAAAGCATTATCCTTTTTCTTGGACCTTAAAATGGCAGTAGCAGTCCTATCTTCATCTTGATGTTCAGCACCAGATGCATCTAATAACGGCTTCTTCTCTTCACCCATTATCGAAAAAAATTAGTAGTACGTATTTACTTGTTTTTTAATTAAGCTCTTTACACTAATTATAAAGAATAACAAACAAAAATACCTTCACTTTATTATCTCAATAATTATATCCAAGTAAATTTCTACTTGACTTTAAACTATTTTCTTAATAATTAAATGTATATTATATATATAGCATCTTACTTATTAGAACGATAATAATCCTTGAAATATTGGGTACGTTTCTATATATCTTTCTTTTTTAAACGGTTCAGAAAACGCCTAAAATGGATTTGCCACCCTCTTTCTGCGGCTGCATCTTCTCCAAATTCCGAGTTACATATTTAAAGATATCAGAACAATAAAGAGGCGCTACCATAAATGAATATTAAGCTATTCAACAACCATCGACATCCACTTAACAAGTAATAAGATGTTAGGTAGTATTAGCATTTAAGGACTAAGTTTTTTTATCAAAATAATATTCAACAATGTGTAGACTGCTGATTGCAATATTTGTTAATGGTTAACTGTTAAATATGTTGGGGAAATCAACGTCAAGTAAGTAAGAACAACATTAAAAGAAATACTATTAAAAAATAAATAATTCCTACATTTGTATATGAGAACAATTTAGTAATGTAAACAAAATTCTGTTTTGAAGCTTGATATAAAGAAGCAATTATACGTAAAATAAAAGAACTTAAATTCTGTTTTTATTTTATATTCAAATTCAAAGATTCTAGTTCAAAGATTCCAATTTCTTTAACAATTCCTTGTGGTATTTACCTAGCTTATCGAAGTCGGTTTCTTCTGTTGGCCAACCTACAATTAAACCGGACTCTTTATCAAACTTTGGAATTAAGTGAAAATGGACGTGGTCGACTTCTTGATGTGCTAAACGGCCGTTATTTTGTAAAATGTTGTAGCCTAAGCCATCTGATCCATCGTTATCAATTCCTAATACTTTGGTCAATTTTTTGGCAATTGGAAGTAGATCAGTTAAATATTCATCAGGGATGTTATGTAATTTCGCACCATGGTACTTTGGAATGATTAAAGTATGGCCTTTGGATGTTGGTTGAATATCCAAAAAGGAATAAGTATATTCGGTTTCAATTAGTTTGAACGATGGAATTTCACCTAAATAAAATAAAAAAATATAATTGTTAGTGATATTGAAAGACAGAGAGAGAGAACAACAAAACGTGGGTTATTAGTAATCAAATCATACCTTTAATAATTTTGCAAAATATACAAGAAGCATCGTGAACAACTTTAGCGGACATGTTTGACTTATATCTTTGAAATGATTTTTGTTAACACTGATCTTATCAAGGAAATATAGAGTCGGAGAATCAATTAAAACCTCAGTTATAAATTATTCAAGCAGGTTACATACAATACCAGATTTCCAATCCTTATATGTCCAAATTTATAAAACGGCAACATACAAATTTATTGTTAAGAATCGTCGATATTAAGGGTTTTTGAGTTGAAATGGAGGGTAAGAAAGATGTTGATAGATATATTGTTATATGAACTGGACTTAAATTAGATGACCTTTATGAAAAAATGTAACTTCTTGATGATAATATATAAATAAACATGTTGAATATATGAGAGACAACAGTCTCTTTTCGAAACGAAGACCTTAATTGTTTATTAGTTGCTTATTATTAAAATCTTATTTTTTAGAGTGTTAATGTTTTGTTTAGGAATCATGATATTATTATATGAACGAATTATTTACAGGAGTAGATAAACGTTAACATTTGTAACATTTTATAAACATATCAAAAAAATAGGTTTTTGAACAATTACATATTAATATAAGATCTTCCAGAAGAAGATAGATTTCAGTATAAAACTTACACAAGTTAATCATAAAGCATTGTTTTTGAAGGGGTCTCTATATACTTAAACATATATATTTCTTGAGTATGCGGCCTGGCTTCAAATTACATGCGATTTT
This sequence comes from Tetrapisispora namnaoensis, assembly GCA_003705985.2. Taxonomy (NCBI): domain Eukaryota; kingdom Fungi; phylum Ascomycota; class Saccharomycetes; order Saccharomycetales; family Saccharomycetaceae; genus Tetrapisispora; species Tetrapisispora namnaoensis. Next base: position 34,072 of record PPKD02000020.1, on the reverse strand, counting down.
AATTTATCAAATAGTAAGTAAACTTTAATGTTTGCTAGAACATGAACTTAGCAAATAACACTTTGTAATTAGGTTAACAGGGTTCTTGGAGCTCATTTTTGATACTAAAATTGTCAAAATGGTTTATAATTTGTTAATAGTTCTATAAAAATCACCAGCGTGATTAAAGTGAAAAATTTAAAAATGTCCCTATAGGTATTTCATTCAGTACTAATTTTAATCGCCGTGACAATAATTAAAATTGTTTAAATATATATTTCCAGGAAGAGTCATGGTATAAAAATGATTATGAAAAAAGACAATTACAAATTTCTTCTATATTGCTTATTTAACGATACTTAATTTCTAATACAAATCAACCTGTATGACCAGAATTGAATCAAGCAATTGAAATACAAAATAAAAAATAAGTTTTGAATTTTTTAACTGAAATAATAATATTAACGATGATTAAATTAAATTTAATGAAGGCTACCGCTAAGCCAAACCAATTGCTAATTCAACAATATTTTAGAAGATCGCAATTTCATTCCATATCACAAAATAAATTTAATTATGGTTTGCCTTATAAAAGCGATTCTGTTTATTCTCTAGACCGAGTTTGTACAAAGTCTTTTACCATTGAAACGGTTAGAAACAAAAGTTATTATTCAACCAAAGCTCTACCCAGATTCACTGCTGATGTTTATCCAAATGTCAAACGTAACTCTGCTTATAAAAGATTAGATCAAAATGATATAAACTATTTTAAATCAATATTGTCCCCTTCAGAGATCTTACTTGCTAATGAGGAAAATAACTTAGAATCATTTAATGAGGACTTTATGAGAAAATATAGAGGCCAATCAAAAGTAGTTTTAAAACCAAAAACTGTAGAAAACGTATCAAAAATTATTAAATACTGTAATGATAATGAAATTGCTGTAGTTCCACAAGGTGGTAACACTGGTTTGGTTGGTGGTTCAGTTCCCGTTTTTGATGAAATAGTGTTATCAATGAATAATTTAAATAAAATCAGAGACTTTGATCCTGTATCAGGAATTTTCAAATGTGATGCTGGTGTTATTTTGGAAAATGCTGATAACTTTTTGGCAGAGCATGGTTACATTTTTCCATTGGATTTGGGAGCTAAGGGATCCTGTCATGTTGGTGGTGTTGTAGCAACAAATGCTGGTGGTTTAAGATTGCTAAAATATGGTTCCTTGCACGGGAGTGTGTTAGGTCTAGAGGTTGTTATGCCTAACGGTGATATTGTAAGCAGCATGCATTCTCTAAGAAAAGATAATACTGGTTACGATTTAAAGCAAATGTTCATAGGTTCTGAAGGTACTATTGGTATAATTACTGGTGTTTCAATTTTAACTCCAACAAGACCTACAACTTTTAATGTTAGTTATCTAGCTGTGAATGATTTTGAGACAGTTCAAAAAGTTTTTGTTAGAGCAAAAAAGGAGTTATCCGAAATTTTATCAGCCTTTGAGTTCATGGATCGTAAATCTCAAGAAATTACCAAACCACATTTGGCAGATATTTCATTCCCATTAGAAAGTGAATATCCATTTTACATTTTGATCGAGACTTCTGGATCTAACAAAGAACACAATGATGAAAAATTGGAAAAATTTTTAGAGAAAATGATGGAAGAAGGATTAGTTGTTGATGGAGTTATTGCGCAAGATGAAACTGAATTGAAAAATTTATGGCAATGGAGAGAAATGGTATCTGAATGTTCTCAAGCCGGGGGAGGTGTTTATAAATATGATGTATCGTTACCATTGAAAGACTTATATTCCTTAGTGGAAGCTACAAATAAAAAACTAACTCAAGCAGGTTTAGTAGGTGAGGAGCCAAAACCAGTAATTGGCGCTATTGGGTATGGCCATGTAGGTGATGGAAATTTACACCTTAATGTCGCCGTAAGAGAATACAATAAAGAAGTTGAAAAGGCTTTAGAACCATTTGTATATCAATTTATTGCAGAGAAAAAAGGTTCGGTTAGTGCTGAACATGGATTAGGCTTCCAAAAGAAAAACTATATTCAATATTCGAAGAGTCCAAGGGAAATCGAAATGATAAAAGATTTAAAATCACATTTTGATCCTAAAGGAATTTTAAACCCATACAAGTATATTTAAAGGGACACACATCATTTAAAGTTTTATATTTAGTCTTATATAATTAGTGTATTTGATTTTAGATTAAAATAAAAATTGTACATATATTTTTACTTCGACGTATTTCTTCCAGAAATTCAATTGAATGCTATTTTAATTAATTAAATTTTAATCCTAGGTATGCCATTCAAGTAAACTATTTACAAAAATTTCTTCTATCATCTACAGTCAATAACTGCTGAAACATTAATGTAAAAATTTAGCCCTTTTCAAGCTCTCAACAGCTGTAGTCGAGATGTGTCTAAATCTTGCAGAACCTAATGGAGTACCACCATACCATCTAGTAACTATTACTAAAACATTTACAACATTAGATCTTTCCAATAAAGTCAATAATCGTTGACCGGCCCCTGACTCACCTCCATCTATACATCCTTGTTGTACGTTTTTGAAATCCGTCAATTTAACAATATCTTTAGGACATTTACTTTTTACTCTGTTACGTTTATTGCTACCTTTACACAATTCTGTATATTCAAAACTAGATGCATCGGCGGTTCGCCATGCATACATGTGTGGATGACTGGCTTTGGCTATTGACTTATTTGAGGTTAAAAGGTTAGATAATAGTGGTTCGATTTCTCGTTGATTCGTGATAGAACAACATCTAGCTTGGAATTTCGATCTTCTATCTACCAATATTTCTGATTCATTCCAATTAATCATTCTAGATTCTATAAAGAAATTGTGATTGACATACTTAAATCCGGCATTTTTTCTATTAATTATTAATATATTATTACAGTTTGCGATTATCAATATTAATATTCTTGAAACTAATTTACTATCTTTTTGGTTATAAATTTCGATTTTCGCTTAATTTATAAATGGATCCGTAAATTCTATAACAAGATCAAGAAATGCTAAATCTGATCAACTCGTCAAAATCATATTCTTGTATGTATTTAGTTGATGTTTATAAAATAAATGAAATTATTTGGTTTAAATATCCAAATAATAAAAAAAACCTAAACAGTGTACGGAGGAGGAGCAGCTGTTTGTATTTTATTATCCCCTGGCACGTTATTTGAAGGGTTGAGTAGAGGTGTTTCTACAGATTGATAAGTTCTTTCAACATTATTTGATGATGACGTATTGTTCCTATTTCCCCTATTCCGTTCCCAATTTTGTTGATAAATGTAAACTATTTCAGAACTGTTATTCCGTAATGGACTCGTCAGATTAATATAATAAAATGCATGGATCATACCGGGGATGTATCCGAGCATTGTCAACAGCACATTCAGTAGGAAATCCTGTGAGCATAAACCAGATCTGAGTAAAACTGCCACTGGTGGAAAGAAAAAGGCAACGATATATAGAATGAAATCCGAGACACTGCAGTAAATCCAGCAACAGCACATCTTCTGTAATTTTCTTTTTAAGGTATTTTTAGTATATCAGTTTATTGAATTTTTATATATTCTGTGCTTGTCTATATTTTATTAAGTTTCTAAATTAGTAAAGAATTAAAAAAATTTTAAAAACGTAATTACATCTAAAATTTCTCTTAAATCTTAATCTTATGTATAGAACTTAATGTCTAGGAATGCCAAATTAAATATTATATAATAATATACCTTTAAAGTTAAAATAATACGATTTTTGGAATTATAACTCACGTGATAATTACTAAAGCTTGCTCAAAATGACATTATTAATAGATAAGGCATACAAAATTAATTCCAAAACTTGTAGTGATTTGTATTTTTGCAGGGGATCAAATTTTGATAGCTAATGTGTATAAATTTGAAAATTTTAATTATTTACTTCTATAACGGTTGAATTTTAGATGAAATTTTTATTCAATGCTGTGCAGCGAAGTCATATAAATATTATATGAGCACATGGTTCAATAAAGATGGTCCCTTGGCCCAGTTGGTTAAGGCATCGTGCTAATAACGCGGGGATCAGCGGTTCGATCCCGCTAGGGACCATTTATTTTTTGCTAATTTTGCTTAAACTAACTATTGCAAATTAAATACTATGTTATTAGAACATACAGAAATTATTTGAAATATTTTTCTTTATTATAAAATCACAGATGTGGATATAAAACTTCATATTTATAACTATTTTATTATAAAAATCTATTACGAAGTTAGGTATTATCTATATGCTATGCTTGATTTTATTAATTTGGCCCAAGTATATAAATTGTTTGTAGTATTATCCAAGTACTACTGCTTCTTAAATTTATAACTATTGTGAGACTTATAATTATGAGGTCTTGAGTCCCTAGTTTTATTTGCTTTAGATTTTCCATATCTAACTTTATCTAAATCTTTACCAACATTTGGACTTGAACGATTTTTAGGTCTATTATTATCACGAGGAAAATCTAAAGGATGTGAGTTATTATTATATTGCTTATTATTTATCCCACCTTTAAAATTTTTTCCATTATCATTTTTCTTCGATTTTTTGTTTCTTCTTTCATCTTGATAAGGAGGTGCGTTAAAATTAGAATACTTTCTTTTCTTATTCTTGTGTTTGTTATTCCCAGTATTACTATTATTATTTTTCCAATTATTATTTCCATCATAGGCATCATTTTCAAATTCGTAATCATTGTAATCAAACGAATCATTGGTATTATCTAATTCGTATCGGCTTTCATTTTTGAAGTCATATAAATTTTGAAAATACTCTTCTTTCAATTTATCTGACATGTTATCACCAGAAAATGCACTGCCATCATCTAATGGCACTCTTGAAGAACGTCGCCTATTGCAATCATCACCGAAATGTCCTTTCAATCCACAGTTGTAGCAAAATATTAAATGCATTGGTAAAACTTGTTTTTCATTACTTTTAGTTTCTTTCAATAAGTAAACCCTCCATAAACTCGGACACCTATCCCTCGAATGGAGCTTACTATTACAAAGTATACAGAATACTCTCTTCCTTTTCTTCGGACATTGTGACTTGTAATGCCCCCTTTCCGAACAATTACTGCATATAATAGCCTTTGGGCAATGTTGAGAATAGTGGTCATCCATGGAACCACAATATGTGCAAATTACATGCGGACAATCTCTCTTAAAATGTCCTCTTTGTGAACAATTGTTACATTTCGGCTCCATTTCAATAAAACCTCCATCCGCTTCACTCACACCAAAATAACGTCCATGCCCTCTTAACGTTCTAAGTTCATCCGGATTTCCCGAAACCTCCTCAATAGAAGGTGCCACCATCTTAACTACTGATGACTCTCTTGAAGGAGTCGTATCCTTCACAAAAGGGAGGCTATCCATGGATTCAACCTCACTTAAAGACGTCATAGTTTTAATCACTTCTTAGATTCTGCTTACGCCCTTCTCAATACTTTGGAAATCTAAAAATAATCAATCGAACAAGAGTTAAAAACTGGCCTACTTTTTAGGCCATCCATTCAAAAAAACAATAAGAAGAGACTTTTCTTAAAATCTATATAATTTACGCACTTTTTTCACAGTTTTAATAATAGCTAACTCATCACTTCGATATAATTACCACTATAATGTCAAACCATAAAAATAACTTCGAATTTTTCGAAATTGAATAATTCGAGAAAAAAAATTAAAATTTCAAAATTTCAAAATAATCGAATTTTCGAAACTTCAATAAACATTATATTTTTCTACGATATTTTTAATAGTAGAGAAACAACCTCAAATTACGAATTCTCCTGTCTTATATAACAACGACTCCTACATCAGCATCTTGCAGAGATTCTTGATCGACAATTTTCAGCGTTTAGACATTATTAGTTTTCCTTTTTGTATTGTGCACACACATTACATTAAAATAAATTGTTTACAATAATAGTAACTTCTTATCACTTTTTAGTACGTATACATTTTTTCCTATATTATAGAATTAGTAATTTTTTGGCCTTTATTTCCAAATTAAATAAAATAAAATAAAATAAATTTAATTAAATAAATAAAATAAATCAAACCAAATCAAATACATAAAGTAAATTAAATAAATTAAATAAATTAAATAAATCAAATGGACAGTATAAATAAAATAGTTAAAACAAAAGAAATTATTTTTTAAGCAAGAAATAATTCTATTTAATAGTATATGCTCTTGTATTATAAATCAGTGTACTCATTGGACATACTGTTTAAAGCAATAAGTCGCGTTACACCTGGACTTATAAATATACAATTTTGTCATTATTGTTGGAATTAATAATAAAAGTTGACATTGACGAATACTATAGACACTGTTTCTAATTTAGTTTCTCAATTTTTCTGATCAATAGCTTACGAAGGAATCCGTCTAGTCATTTGATATCATTATAGTATTTTAATATATTTTTTTAATAGGTAAAATACGAAAAAAGTAGTTTTATCTGTTAATACAATTGTTGTCAATTGTGTGTTTGTGTGTGCTTTATTTTCAACTCCTCCTTATTTTTTTTTCCCTTTCTAACTACCAATCGACATCATATTTTTGGTTTGAGCCTTTTGAAACGTATATGCATTTTTTTATTCACATCGCATAGATTAACTTTTTTTTATTCCATTAATATCCAGTTAATAACAATGAGTAACTCACTTGCAGCTAGACTGAAACTAAGAATATTTAGTTCTCGCTCCAATTCCAATTCTAATATAGATCTTTCTTCATCCGGACAAAGTAAGCCAAAAAAACCTAGTGAGAGACATGATTTATCATCAAATGGAAAAGAGTATATTGAGAATGATGAAATTGCCATAGAATCTGATGATGATAAAGATGAGAATAGTGCTAGAATTAACTTAAATTTACAAGATACCAGCCATTTAGAAATACGAGATATTGAAAATCACGATAATAACGATGAAACAAGCAGCGAATATTCAAATTCTTCTAACTCTGAGCAAAGTATAAAAATAAACTCTGACTTTGTGGATACTAAAAATATGAATGAGCATAGTTCAAACATTAAACCTACACACAATATACGAACAAATTCTGCGACTTTTGATCAAACTAACTCTGATTCTATTTCTGAAAGAACTCTTGATCCTAAAAAAATCAAACCTAGTAAATTACAAACTTTAAAAAAAAAAATAAGTATACCTGAATTAAGTTTGATTCCAAGAAGGAAAAGTAGCAATGCATTAAGCTCAATGTTAAGTAACGAAGATGCCATGAGAAAACTGAAGACAAAAAAGTCAAATAATATTCTATCATCGAACAATGAATATAAATATAATAATATCAGCAGTAGATCTATGTCTGAACAATTAAACAATGATGTAGGTGATAAGAATGCTGTTAACAAAACTCAAGTAAAACAGCAAGCACAAGTATTAAAAGTAACAAACAGTGAAGTAGATTTAATTAATTTTGATTCTAAGATTAAAGTGCCACATAGTAGAAAAGATTCCGGACATTATACTCAAGAACAATATGTGGTTAAGCCATCATCAAGTAATGTTGAAACGCTTAGAGCTAGAAAAGAACTATCGAGAAAATCATCTTTTACTATTCCAAAAGGAAATGCAAATAGTACCCCCGATAACCTTGTAATTAGAAAAGTCCATTCAGACTCTATTGGTTCCGTTGCCAGTTCAGTTTATTCAAACTCTGATCTCTTATTATCCAAACTAGGGTCAGGAACATCAATGAAGAATAGACTAGATAACAATGATATTGACAAACTGAAAATAAACAGAGGTCGTAGTAGGACATTAGATACTACCGAATCAAATAGAAATAGGAATCCATCTCCTTTTCACAGAAAAAAAAATTCATCTAGTTCATCACTGACAGCAAGAATAGTAAGCTCATATAATAACAAATTTGGCCATTCTCGTTCGACTAGTGGAGGTCAGACTAGTAACCCTATTGTGAACTCAAGAACCAATGACTCATCTACTTCAAGTATTAATTCGAAAAGTGAAGTTACAAAAAATTTCTCATCTCCTAGAGGATCACATGGGTCCTTACCTAGACCTAAGATTGTGAATTCTAATTCAAATAATTCTTCCACTTCAAATTTGACAAGACGAAGAAGTAGCTCTTTGGCAAACACGATTAGTAGTCTTGTAAGCTTTAGAGGATTTTCCTCACTTAATGGTTTAAAATCAACCAACAACGATGATACAACATTAGGCAAATCCGTATCGTTATCTGAATTGCCACAAGTTCCAGCACCGGAGCCAAATGAAAGTTTCAAATCTTACTTAACAAAAATATCACCTTACCAGAAATTAATTGGCGTTATACTTACGGAATCTGAGGATGAGTATAAATTGAATGTTTTAGATTATTTTTTGGGAAATTATTTTAATTTTGAAGAACTACCGGTAGATATTGCGTTACGTGTATTATTAATATTTGTAGAATTGCCTAAAGAAACTCAACAAATTGATAGACTGTTGCAACATTTTAGTAAAGTTTATTATAAACAACATTATCAAGATTCAACTCAAACTGGTTGGAAATCAGAAAGTCAAGTATATTTTATGGTATTTTCATTGCTTATACTTCATACTGACTACTATAACCCAAATAATAAAGAGAAAATGACAAAAGCTCAGTTTATAAGTTTGGTTAATGAAGATACAGAATCATTTGGCAATAGAATACCAAAGGAGATTTTATCATATTTTTACAATAATATAACTTCTCAAGAATCACCTAAATTTGATTTTAGCAAAATTGGATTAAGTTTCGACACACAAGAACAATCAACAAACATGAAGACTGAAAATCAAAAAAATACCAGACAATTATCTAATTTGGAGCTGCATTTGACTAATTCTTCCCCAAGTAGTAATGTCTATTCTCCTAAAATGATTTTATCAAATCACCTACTATCGCCATCGGATCATTTTCCAGTTCTTCCTCCAACTATAGGAAGAAGTACTTCATCGTCTCTATCTAATTATCTCGGTTATTCATCACCAACTCAATTAGTCAATAATTCATCTAACGTAGGTAAGGAAGATATTGACATATACTATCATATATGCAATAATACATTATTGGATGTTAATATGGAAAGTGAGGTTAATAAAATTTGGGATGTTCAATGCATCAATACCCAAAGTTATAGAACTGATTTTAATCAATGTTCAAAATATTTTTCAACTTTTCTAGAATTTAAAGGTGGTTATTTTAAAATCTGTAGATCTCAATTTGAATTAATTTCCAATCTAAATTATGAGATAATAAATGAAACAAAAGATGAATATCTCTACTTGAAAATCATTCATCTAGGTGATATTTATGACCTTTCCATGGTTAAAAAATTTTCATTGGTAGGAAATAATAATAAAATATCTTGGAAACACGCATTTGCAATTTTGACCTCCTATGGATTATTAGTATTTAGTAATTTTGATTGGATACAGCCAAAATTAGTTGTCGATGAGGAGACCAAAATATCGAACTATATTATAGAATATCCAAATGGGAACAATTTATTAAGTGAACCTATCATTGACACTAATGGCTTACTCGCAATTTTATCAATGGATGAACTTGGTCCGCTAGCTTTTCAGAATTTAGCTGATGGACAAAATAGCGAAGATTCGGACGAAAACGGGAATGGTGGATTATTGCTCTCAAACCACATGGAGCTTATCTGTAAAGAGGATCCTGATAAATTATTATATATACGAAGTCCTACAAAAAAATACGTTTGGAAATGTCAATCAAAAACAGAAAGAGATGATTGGATTGATTCCATTAATGTTTCTGCAACCTTTTCCAAATGTTATGTCAAATTCAGATGCATAGGAAATACTGTTATCTCACTGCTTGGAACATCTGTTAAAAATCGTGTTGAAAAATTAATAAAATCGAAACAAGAAAAGATTGAAAAGTTGAAAAGACTTGAATCACGACTATCTTTCTTTCGTCATGTTATACCAATAAGTTCTAAAACTCGTATCGAATTACACAATCAATTGTTGCAGCTGGCTGTGCAATTAGAATATTTAATTTACGAAATCAAAAGGAATGCAGTTTATATTGATATAGCTAAGAACGTTAGCCAGGATAGTACAGATGCTACTAGTGAGAATTTCTACAAACTCAATGAATTTTCTATTAAAAAATGCTCAACAGATGAACATCTTTCGAATAAAAATATTCTCTCTTCACGCAGTAATGTTGATTAAATTTTTTTAATGTTAATGATCTAGTAAACTAAAACAAAATTAATGTGATTGAATAATCATTTTATTATCTAATATGAATAAGTATAAAACTTTTCATTTGTTTACACACACACACACATATATATATTGAAATGCATAATCACCACTATAAAACCGAATAACTCACTACAACAAAATTTCTCTATGCCATCATTTTTTATCTTTGTTACTTATTTGCAATATTCTTATTTTCAAAGTATTTATCAACCTTATTGCTACCTATGTTAACAATTCTTGGGCATCCATCTCGATGTTTCTCTAATTTACAACATTCCCAACAATAAAAAGCGTCAGTTGTGCCTGCTGAACCACAGATTATACAACTAGTTTTAGCTTTACCAAAAGAGCATTGCTCACATATCCTTACCTTACTTCTTGGCCTTACATATGAGTCACATATTGGACATTTACCATCACATTTATCACAGAGCATACCAATTTGTGTACCTGGCTGCCTCATGCACATAACTAAATCAAATTGATGACGAGACATATTTTATGCTTATATTCTCTTACTTTAGTAAAATTAATGCTTCAATCATTAAGTATAAAGTTTTCATTACACACCCTTCTCTTAGTAACTTTTAGATTCTTTTTATCTCTTGACATCAAAAAACTTGTCTTGGTAATTTTTGTATTATGGATTAATCTGTTTTTTAGTAAACCTTATAAAAATTCCCGATGGCCTTTAAAGGACACACCTCTTACTAATATGATTTGTTATCAATATTAATATACAAAAAGGACGCAACGAGACAAATTATGACGGAATCTACATGTGCTATATGCTTAGAATCATTATACTCTTCCACAGCTAGTGTAAAACCCTGTGACCATAAATATCATATTGATTGCATACGAACTTGGCATAATTATTCTAACGACTTAAATTGCCCAACTTGTAGAGTTGAGACGAGCCAACTTTTGGTGAATATTCACCCTGAAATAAAATCACCACCTGTTAAAATAAATTTAAAAGAAGGATTTAATTTCAACAAAATTGCAGAATATTGTGAATTAGTAAAGAATCGCTCAATAACCGACACAAGGAAACCTCTCAGAACTGATTATCGAGCATTGTTAAATGAGGATGAGAGTGCAATAGAAGATGATATTGCCAATGAGATTGATAATGATTATGAGATTGATAATGAGAATGACACTGATGATTTAGAAATATTAGAACTTTGTGACAATATTTGTGGCAATTTGGTAATTTGTAATGACAGAGATGACATAAATAATATGGGAGAAGCATTAAGATCAACAACGTTGGATAAATCTTCTTCAAAAAATTTCAAAAAACATAGACAAATTCTGCAATGCAATATATGTGGTGAGACAAATCAGGAAATAAATTTATGTTGTCAACAATGTAAATTGGTATATCACGATGGTTGCTTGAGGTCATTAGCATTAGAAACTGATGAACTTTCAAGTTGGATGAACTGTATCCAATGCTCTAAATCAATAACTCTATTTAATATGCCTAATACTTCTGATGATGATGTTCTTACTTTCAACTCAAACGATATAGTGATATATAAGGGACACATGCGAGACGTTAAAAGTGTATTAACACAAGAATTATATGAAAAAACCTGTGAAATGTCATTAGAAAATTTAAAAATAACAAAAGCAAAAATACAATCTCATGTCAGGAAAACATTGTGTGAGATAAATAAGGACACTACAACTACACACAAAATAGGGACTGAGGATTTTACTAAAATCAATAAAAAAGTATCAAGAGAGTTATATGAGATTTCAGACTACAAATATAAAATAAAAGAAATAGATTATAATTGTGAGGCTAGAAGATTAGTTTTAATTGAACTATCAAATTTAGGATATATGAATTCTCGTAAATGATACATAATTAAACACCTTTATAAATGTTCCATTTGCATCGTTTTTAAATATAAAATATTTTTTAGTAAACATATCGATTTTAATATAATTAATTTAATATAATCATATAAAGGTTAATTATTAAGAGGCTGAAAGGAAAGTTTTTCTCGAGTTGCATACCTATACTTTTTTTTTTCTTAGTGGACCTTTTGGTCTACTGAATCTTGTTGAAGAACTTGTAGACGCTTTTTTCTCTTCATTTTTGCTTGCTTCTTGCTGTTCAAAAGAGGAATTCGATATTAGTGTAATTTCTAGCTCATCAGGTTCACCAATTTCAATTGTCTTCGCTAGCTCAATATGTTCATCATTATTCAAGTGGTTTATAAAACCTAATCTATTTGATGCATACAACATGCGATCTTTCACTTTGCTACCTGAAGGGCAACAGTATATAAAGTATATCAAATCACCATTCTTGTATAAAGTATAACTTGGATGGTCTATTGGCAATGTTAAGTCTTCTGGCTTTGCAATAGTTAAAGTGCTCAAAATATCAACTTTTTCATTTACTGTATCAATTCTAAAGGAGATAACATTAGCCTTTGTTAATAAATCTTGAATAGATTGGTTATTTTCAATGTTTACATGGAAAGTCAATGAAGAAGCCATGCCATTATGTTGAGATACTAACTTTTGAGTTTGCATCATTCTCAATTCCCTTTGTTGCTCGTTAATGACTAGACTTGATTTCTCTCTTTCAGAGAGCACCGAGTTTTGCAAAGAAGCTTCTAAATCTTCATTAAACAAATCTTCTGTAAATTCGGAAGGCTCAGTATACAAAAGCTGCTTATCAATTGAATTAGTACCAATTTGTCTTACTAAAGTATTTTTAGTAGATGCATATAACATTTTCATTCTAACATGAGACTCATCTGGAACATATGAAATGAATTTATATTGATCCGGTTTTGATGATCTTGTATCCTTTATGAAAATGTATTGAGGTTCCCCTCTTAAGCTGTTCCTCAATTCATCAATACTAGAGTGGATGCCTTTAAACTCCACAATAGTCGAATCATCGGAAATCTTACCAACAATAATGATTAGACCTTCCCCATTATCAGCATTTAACTTATTTAACAACACCTTGTCGGCAGAAATACCCGATTGAGTGGACATGATTAAACCAAGGCTTGCTGTTAACTATTTGGTTTAGCCAATTGTGACCAGAAGCAGTTAAAGAATCGAACAAAGACTCAGAATGTATCTCCAACACACACCTACACACCTACACCTATATATATATACAACCAAATGTGAACTTCTAACTTCATCCCTTTTACTAAGTTGAATCTTAAAGAGTTAACTGAAATTTTTGAAACTTTTCGTATGCAGAGAAAATGATAGAGAGACAATTAATTTGTATAGGTTATGCCGTCCCTGAATCTCACATCATGTAACTGAAGCGACACCATATATATTATTTTGACAGCTACGCTTACCTTAAATAAGGTATGCTCCTATTATATAATTTTGAAATATTCAATTGTTTTCAGCAGGTGATCATGTAATTGCAGATCAATTTAATTATCTTAAAGTCATTGTTTCATAACTATTTGATGACACTTATCTCGAACTCGGTCGTTAAAATATCTGTTTCATCTTACCCGAATACCCATTTTTGTACTGATAATTCTGAGCGAAGATTCAGGATTCTTTAAAAATATAAATGTTTTAATTATATATAGAAGAATTCGATGTTAAAAGACTTCATTGATAATTAACTGGTTTGATATTTAATCACTCCTGCTTTTAACAATTAATTTATCTGCATCGAGGAAAATTAGCAAGTTCATTGCTTTCCATTGGGTTATTTAGAGTTAGTTTCGGGTGAGAATTTTTAAAACGATTCAAAAGCTACAGCAACAATGGTTAGTATCAGGGAATTCATAATTATTTATCTTTTTGGGGGTATTACATTCTTCCCATTTCTGATTTATATTGTCCTTCAATTAAATAAAAAAGATGATAAGAAATTAAACGATGACGATCAATTATTGATCGGAGGAAAAGTTGATCCAAACTTCAAATTAGGGAAAGTCTTGGAAAATGAAGGTGTGAATGTTTATAAAAAAGGCTGGATAACAGTTACTAAAAAATACTACTACCACTTTTCTGAAATACCAAGTTTGAACATTGATGTGAACAATAAAGATTCTCCACAAATTTTGGAGAGGTCTCAATTGAAAAAAAAACACAGATTCTTTGCTGTTTTGAAACATGGAAATTTGTTCTTGTATAAGAAAGATGAAGCTAATAGTGATTTGGTTAGTGCAATATCACTGAAAACTAATTTTTTAACCATTTGGCCAAGAAACCCAAAGAAGGAAGTTTTAGATGGATCATTATTTACTAAAAGAACATGTATTGCCATCTTTCAGGACTCATTAGTTGATTATGATTTAAATAATGATACCATTAAATTTGACGAAGATACAATTAATAAAAATAATTTTATTTATAATAATAATACTGGGGGAGAAACTAATCAAGATAATATGCAATTTTCACCATCCATAAATTCGTCAATGAATTCTAACGCAAGTTCAAATTCCTCAACATATTATTTGTATTTTTCTAATAATATGGACAAAGAGGACTGGTATTTTCAACTAATCCATGCTTCAAAATCCAAAAATATGAATATTTCCAATTCTTCAAAATTGGATCCATCAACGTCTGCAAGCACAGCTCATTTAAACACCCATGATACACTATTATTGATTCAAAATCTAAATTCAACAGAGGGTCAAATCCATTCTCAATGGTTTAATGCTTTGATTGGTCGTTTATTCCTTTCTTTACGTGAAACTGATTCTTTACACACCGCAATCTATAATTCTGTGTGTAAGAAATTAAGTAAATTAAATAAACCAGGCTTTCTAGATGATTTGGTGGTCGAAAAAGTTGATGTTGGTAATTCAGCTCCATTAATTACAGATCCCAAATTATTAGAACTATCACCAGATGGTTCAACTAAGATAGCGTTTAATTTATTATACACGGGTAATTTGTCTTTAAATATTGCAACTAAGGTTCAAATAAACTTAGGTTCTAGATTTACACAAAGAGAAGTTTCAATTCAATTAGCTATAAAAGTGAAAGAAATTTCTGGGCCAATGATCCTAATAATCAAACCTCCACCATCCAATAGAATATGGTATGCTTTTGAATCAAATCCTAAACTAGATTTTGATGTCGAGCCAGTTGTTAGTTCTTCAAAATTGTCATACAATGTTGTAACAAACGCCATTAAAAACAAACTGATTGAAGGCATTCAAGAATCATTAGTAGTTCCATATATGGATGATTTGGTATTCTATCCAACTGTTAATGAGATTTACAGAGGTGGTATATGGAATAGAAATGAAAATAAAAATAAAGGTGAAGAGGGGTTTGCTACTAATGACCAAAATGCAACAAACGGGGAGCTTGGTAATAACTACTCTTTGGCAAGCAATAATAACCTTTTAAACGTAGACGAAAACTTGAATGATGATATTCAATCAATGAGCAGCTCGTTTGATAATCAAAGCAACAAAGCTGCTAGCATTAAACAAAGAACACGTCAAAAAGTTGAAACTTTCAAAGAGACTATCCAATACAGAAAGAGTAAAAATAATTTTACTATATCATCAGGAAATGATTCTATTAATGATACAAATTCTATCAATTCGAACAATACTATTGAAGATAATGGCGTTTCTAAAAAATATTTTAAAAATTCTATTAAAAAAATCAATAAATGGTATAAAGAAACAGTAAATAATATCGAAGACAACGATAAACCTCAAATTTTCACTGAAAGTACAGATATGACCATGAGCGAAGAAGTAGCAAAAACAAAAGCAAAAACAAAAGAGATAGGAACGGATTTAAAGGACACTATCATAAACAAACCACAATTGGATACCAATATGGAGCCAGATTATTCTGAATCAATTACTAATAACATGCCTAATGAAGAACAGCCAAGTAAATTATCAGCTAGTCCATTGATGATATCTAGTAGAAGAAGGCCTATTCCAAAGGTGCTAGTTAACGTAAATACGACAGAGTCAGACATGCCAATTAATAATAATAATCAACAAATTACTCCAACTTCTCCAGTTTCAAATATGTTTGTGAATCACGCAAGAACAGGATCTCTATCATCTGCTGCATCAAACGATTTTAATAATCTTAGGAAAACTAGTTACTCGAATATTAATAGTCAAAATGTGATAAGGGAAAAAAATATAGATACCTTCTCTAATGATGCGAATCATTCCGTTAAGATGAATGATTCGATTCCAGAAACTTCTACCAATACAATTCAATCTTTTGTAGATGGTGACAGTTAATGCAACTTTTAATTTTATGTCCACCTTACTGTACCAATTGCTCTAGTAGAAAGATAAATTTTGGATAAAAATATACTTCTAATTCTAATTTCTAATGTAATTTTTAATTCAAAAAATGTATTCTTTTATATAATAAACTTGATATAAATTGCTTTTAGATACTCAGGGGATCAATAAAAAACAGTTTGTGCAGATATGCAAAATAGAAAAGAATGCTGATAAATTTTGTTATAATAATTTCATACTTATACCATATAATTCATTACTAACGGTGATAGCTTTTCTTGGATCTTTAATACAGCTCAAAAAACATTCAACCTTAATAGCTATTCAATTAAACACTATTAAATTCATTGAGATTGCTGTTGCTGAGCTTGCTGAGCGGCAGCCCTTAGTTCCGCTTCGTAATTGATTGGTCTTTTGAATAATAAAATATGTGGTTCTGGAGCGTGACATTCAAAATGAACCCACCCTAAAGATTGGGTAATGCCAAGACCTCTCCATTCGTCTTCAGTTAAGATACGTAAAGTACCAGTTTCTGAATTAAAATAATCCGTTGGTATGACTTTTAACATCGCTTTCGGTAGCATAACATGCCTGTATTCATGTGTATCATCAGAGTAACGTGGTGAATAATGTATATTTTCTTGGAATTCTAAACAACGTGCTCTTTCTTGATCTGTTAGCTTTCTTCCTTGAAATGTATGGTGCTGATGTGGATACATATTTAATTTATAACAATAATCTAACTCTTTTCGATGAGATGTTTGATATTCTATTATTGATTTGAACTTGAAACCAAAACTTAGTTAAGTGGCAAATTATCAATAGCAGAAACCCCAAAAAGTGTACTTAAAACCACGAAGTAAATACTTGTCTTTATTTTTTAATAGTTAATATACAATTACTTCAATTGTAGTGCTTATATAACAACAATGTTTAAGTTATATCTTGCAATACAAATTTTTTACGAGTGTGTTTTCTTTTAATCGTCATTACTTTTTAGCTCTCTTAAACACGCGTAATAATGATAAACATTCTATAGAAAGATTAAGTAAGATATACATTTTAATAATGTTGATGGTGAATTTTCGATTAAAAAATTATTATTGGTAAAGAAAATAAAAATATGGGAATTAAATTACATTTTGTTATTTATTATGTAACAATTCATAAAGTATTCATGCATTCGATATATTTGTAGAGATTTTTGTTCTTTATAAATAGAAAGTATAAAAAATGCAGGAAAAGAGTATTCAATTAATGATGCTTTTTCCTGTGCCCAATTAAACTATATATACACCCGATTCTACCATGGGTTGGCTTCAAAATCATTGTTGTTATGACTCCAAGTATTATTTGCTTCTGGAGGAGCGGTAATTTTATTTAGAACGGCGGGTTCTGTAGTGCCCCAATGGAAATCATCTTCACTGGATGCATCATCTTTATCATTTACTTCCTTCATATTTATTCCTTCATCTTTGCTTGACACCTCCTTATTGCTATTATCGTTGTCATTATCATTATCATATTTTTCACTACCATCATCATCATTATCATCATCAGTTGTCTCATTATTGTGTAATTCTGCATATTCCTCTGCTTTCCTACGTGCATTAAAATTATTATCATGAATTTCATATGCTGTATCTTCAAGATCATCAGGAATGAATGGTTGATACGACCTTTTATCATCTACATTGTTATATGAGTCGATTAATTCTGCAATTGTTGGTAAAACCAAAAAAGTATGCTGTTTCTCTATAGTGTCCTTATCATTTTTATGTTCAGGCATCTTGCTTAAATTTGACAATTTTTTTCTCAAGGTCGATTTAAATTTATGTTCATCAATTTCATAATTGTAATGATCAATAGATTTTAGTAATTGAATTGGTGCTAGTCGATCAACTATTGCCATTGTCGCATCCAATGATTCTTCCGTGTCCAAAGTAGTGGCTACCTGTAACCATTGTAACAGTTGATATACGGGTTCTAAATGAATTTGAGATATACGATGGAATGATTGATAATAAAATAAGGAATTGCTTGTATCATAAACCCAATTGCTTTTATTCTTTCCCTTCAATTCATCTTTAATAATTGGTCTATAGGTGGAAATATTTCTCAGAGTTGGTAGATTTAAATTAATATCAGCCACATCCTTTACTAACGTATAAGGGAACAATTGCCACATGAAATCATCTATTAAGGTTGGTTTCGGGACAGAAAAATCATTATTCTTAATCCAAGTATTCACAGTGTCCAGATTTAACCTGATTTGAATGGCATGCGCTCTAGATAACGATTTTTTGCTTCTATCTTTTATAATCCTATTGAATAAATCTGTCGAAAACCATTGTACGGCCATAGATGTACACTGCTGCTGATACAATGGGTGTACTTTATGTAAATCTAATACGTAAACTAATGCACCAAATATTTGAACCAATTTAATAGGAGAAGGTTTCATTTGCTCTTCTAATGATGGTGGGAATAAATGTTTTAAAATTTCGTGATCGTAATATATGGAATCAGTTTCCTCATTTTTTTTATCAATTTCCTGTTGAGCAGCCTTAGCTTGTCTTCTCTTCTTAAAAAAATTCCAGTCACTTTTATACAATTTTTGTTTGACATCGTGTATTGTTGTATATTCTAAAATAGTGGAATCTAAAATATCTGATAATCTTGCATTAATAGATGATATTAATTGTTTCATTATAGAATGCATGGCGTCTATCATATCCTGTAAGATGTTTGGATATCTCTTGTAGAATGAGTCATCCTTATAGAAATAATAATTTAAAAAAGTTAGAGCGCTGAACCAATAAGATTGACCTACTATATCACCAGGCTTCGACTTCGTCGAATTTGCATTTTTACTTGTGTTGGCTGAATTCCCAAGTTTTTCGTCTGTAGTTGCTGCAACATCTTCAGGTTTATTATCCACATTTCCATTAACAGTAGTTTGCACATTGGGGGTTGAAATCTCTGTACTTGTTACAGCTGATAAAATTTTTGTGATTGATAAAGATACCAACATCTTTACTAATGTCGGTGAATTTTTCTTATGATCAGCATATCTAATTAGTTGAAACAAAAATCCAGCAGGATAAGTTGTAACATGAGGATATTTGGTTGGCAAATTAATCAATACTTTTAACAACTTTGGGATATCATATTCCTCAAATTCTAAATATTGGTACTTGACTAGTTTGTCATAATCAAAATTTGAATCATCATAGTTTGGAACATCTTTCATGCCAGATCCCTCATTAATACTAGGAGACATATCATCTCTATTATAATTAGAATCTGTACCAAACAATAAAGAATGGTCTTTTTTATTATTTATTTCACCGAAAGCATCAGCCTTACCTACATTTAGACCTAAGTCTGCAATTCGCATATCTATCTCGTTCATTGCAGAATCATCATTGTCAACAGAGAAATTCCTTCCGGTGGGATCAGAACCGCCCCAAATATCGGCCATATTGTCTTGTTGTTATATTTTTTTGATCAATTATTTCTTCAGCACTAGTGTCTAGAATAAAATTGCAAAACTAACAGCTACAGTAATTTGAAGTAATTGCCTTTTTGTAAAACGGACCTGACTTCTGCTACTGCAATCTATGAATCCATTCCTATAATGAACTAATTTTTTTAATAAGATGTATTTCTTAACTTTTCAGACAACTTTACAATAACTTTAAATTTTGAATTTATATTTCTCAATCGTTCGGAACGACCTAAGTTGGTTATATCCACATCCGTACACCATGAATTATTGAAAGTTGAAAAATTAATTATCAATATCTTAGAAGAAGCTAGAAAATAGAATTAAACATCGATTAATTATATAGGCTCAAAACAAAGATATTGAAGAGTATATTTTATTGTATTTGACATACTCTGTTATTTCTTCTGAAAGGTGACTTTTGTCTTTTGAATAGTTGGATTTAGCTATTCATGCATTCATAGAGTGAAGCAGCCACAACAACAACAAAAGTGAGGTTTTGTTTTATATATTTATATTTTAAAGTCGGCTGCATATTAGATATTGTAAGGATATAATTTTCAAAACCCTTCAGGCATGGTTTTAGCTGATTTAGGTAAAAGAATTAACGGTGCTGTTAACAGTACGTTGTCCAACACACAAGATGATTATGCCACTGCTGTGGATAACATGTTGAAAATGATTTGTACCGCATTATTAGAATCTGATGTGAATATCCAGCTAGTTTCTAAACTTAGAGGCAACATTAAATCCACGTTAATGGATTCGTCGAAGACAGGTGGGTTGACATCCACAAGTAATGCACAGACAAAGAAGCTAATTCAAAAAAGTGTTTTTGATGAATTGTGTAATTTGGTTGACTATGAAAATAATGAGAATGTATTTCAACCAAAGAAGAAGAAGACTAATGTTATTATGTTTGTTGGTTTACAAGGTTCTGGTAAAACAACTTCTTGTACTAAACTGGCTGTTTATTACCAAAAAAGAGGTTTTAAAGTTGGTTTAGTTTGTGCTGATACATTCCGTGCTGGTGCTTTTGATCAATTGAAACAGAATGCAATCAAAGCTCATATTCCGTTCTATGGTTCCTATTCAGAAGCAAACCCTGTTAAGGTTGCTGGCGAAGGTATTGAGAAGTTCAAAAAGGAAAAGTTCGAAGTAATTATTGTGGATACCTCTGGTAGACATCGTCAAGAAGAAGCATTATTTCAAGAAATGATTGAAATCTCCAATGTTGTTAAACCAAATCAAACCATTATGGTTTTAGATGCTTCTATTGGTCAAGCTGCTGAACAACAGTCTAAAGCTTTTAAAGAATCAGCCGATTTTGGTGCCATTATCTTAACCAAAATGGATGGTCATGCTAGAGGTGGTGGTGCTATTTCTGCAGTTGCTGCAACTAAGACTCCAATTATTTTTATTGGTACTGGTGAACATATACATGATTTAGAAAGATTTTCTCCTAAATCTTTTGTTTCAAAGTTATTGGGTATTGGTGATATTGAAGGGTTACTTGAACAATTTCAAACGGTGTCTAACAAAGAAGATACACAAGCAACAATGGAGAATATACAACAAGGTAAATTCACATTGTTAGATTTTAAAAAACAAATGCAAACAATTATGAAAATGGGTCCTCTTTCGAATATTACACAAATGATTCCAGGGATGAGTAACATTATGAATCAAGTTGGTGAGGAAGAAACTTCTAAGAAAATGAAAAAAATGATATATGTTTTAGATTCAATGACCAAAGAAGAATTAACTTCTGATGGTAGATTATTTATTGATCAACCAAGTAGAATGGTAAGAGTTGCTAGAGGTTCGGGTACATCTGTATTCGAAGTTGAAATGATTCTAATGCAACAACAAATGATGGCAAGAATGGCACAATCTACAAAAGCCGCTGCACAAGGTGCAGGTGGTATGCCTAATATGCCTGGTATGTCAAACATTCCAGGTATGCCAAATATATCACCTCAAATGATGCAACAAGCTCAACAAAGATTAAAACAAAACCCTGGGTTGATGCAAAATATGATGAATATGTTTGGTGGCAGTAATGGTGGATTTCCAGGTATGGGAGCAGGAGGTATGCCAGATATGAATGAAATGATGAAGATGATGCAAGATCCACAAATGCAACAAATGGCAAGACAGTTTGGTATGGGTGCATAAATTATATACTACTTTCATGAAAAAATTTATTAATAAAATGTAACATAATGATAAAACTTTAAGTTAAATAGCTCATATAAACAGCATAACCAATAACGCATCTAGTAGATATTTTAACTGTATTTAACATAGCAAACACGGAAAGAAAGTATTGTTTAGATATATATATAATTTCAAAATCTCGAATCTACTTAGAATATGATGAACATGTCATTTCAAAAATATGATAAGATATTAAGTACATCAAACTTCTTTTTATTTACTATGTTAATTTATTGTGAGTTAATCACTTTATATGCTAATATTTTATTTTTCTTTTTTAATGTTTCTGTCCTTTTCAGCTTTTGGTAAGTCTTCTAAAACAACAGTACCATTCGCTATTAATTGTGGGTCTACTAACTTTGCTCTATGTTCATATAAAATTTTATAACCAGACTTAATGGTACCTTCTGTAACTTGAAGAATTTGACCCACTCTAGCTGCAGTGATTGGTATTTTAAATAACAAGATATTTAAATAAATGGAAACAACAGCAATAGTAATAGGAGATTTACCGGCAATTTCTTCAATTTCTTTACATTTGGCTGCTGTATATTCTGCAGAAGTTGTAACTTGCATTGGTAAACCTAAATGAGAACAAAATCTTGGAATATAAGTTAAATTTTGGGCTCCACTCATGTTATCAGTATCAATTTTAATAAAACCATCTGCTGATTTTTCTCTTAATATACCTTTCATAATAGCCAACGTCTTACCAAATTCTTTTGTTTTAACATGAATAATAGATTGAATTTCCTTAAATGTTCTTGCAACAGAGGCCCTTCTACAACCAATTAAAATAGAGGCAGCCATCACACTTTCAGAAGACTTACCCCTAAGAGATTTTTCATCATGACATAATTTGTAAGCTTCTTTGGCACAATCCTTAACAATCTTAGGTAATTCAGCAGCGTCACATAACATTGTAATTTTTGCAAATGCTGCTTGAACCTCATGATCTTTCTTATCCATTACATTCTTACCCTGTGCTCTATTCAATTCCTTAGTAAATCTCATATCCGTACTCTCACCTTGGCCAATTCTTGTAGACAAATTATTACCATCCAATAAAGGATTAGAGGCTTCTCCTACACGACTTGGATCGTCACCATTTTGGTCATCATTTGAGAAAGTTCTCCATTCTGATCTTGTATCAACTAATTTATCAGACAACACCAAGCCACACAATGCACAAACTACATCTCCCTCACTAAATCTTTCGACAACTTTAGGAGGATAAACTTTACATTCGGGACATGTTAATACGATATTTAAATTTGGACCTCTTCTTTGCTTTTTAGGAATAGCCGCTGATACTTGTGACATTTTTAACTGAGTATCAACTAAAAACCTCCACAATCACCTTTGTTTATACCTACTTTGCGTTATTGTAACTTAAAATATAGCCTACAATAGTAACAGATACAGAAAACAATATATTCCTAAATCAGTTTAGAAATTATTTATCCACTAGATGTATGAAATCCAGTTCTCCTTTGAACACAAATATAACACTAACGAAATAAATACAAACAATAGCTATCCTAGCAAATTGGGAACTGATTTGCTTATCGATAATGATGAGAAAACCTCCTGGCTAACGTTTCGTAATCTCTTTTTGATTTATCTTAAATAAATATTAATTAAAATTACTAATATAGTATTCAATTCTTTATATATAAATTTTTTTGCTGTAGCAGACTTCAAGGAGAAAAAATATAAACCCGGGTAATCAACAAAGGCCCGGGATTCAAAAGAAAGGATTTCCCTTGGATTTAAATAAAACTCGAATCATATAAACAATAAGGGTTACCTTTTTAAATAAGCTTTTACTGTTTATTATTAATCCAATATTGACTTCACTATTAGTATCATCTTTGACAGATTATCAAAACTAAGTAAAGCATCATTTCAATTTATAAAAGAGGGATTTGAGTTCTGTGTCTCCATAAAAAAAGGTAAAAATAAGAATACCCTTGAACAGGATACAATCTTTTTTTTTGTTATGTTTCTATTATATCAATAAATGATTTATACACCTTGAATTATATGGAACGTACAAGAAAATTTGAAAAGACAGACACTTTTATCAATTAGAAGGCGACAACATATGATGATCCACGGACATAGGCTTTATCCTTCAAATACTACCAATAAACTGAATAAGACAGTAAGTATTGGGTCAGTAAATGATCCTAGTAATATAGGCCACAAAGTTAAAAGTACTACGAGTAATATTTTAGATCCACACGAAATTCTAATAGGTTCTTATTTGAAGAAAAAATCAGCTTTGAATAAAAATATTCATACAAATACAAGCACTAATAAGAAGCATTCAAATGATAGTGATCACTTAAAATTAAAGTGGTTAAGATATCATGAAAATATATATTGGTGTGTTTTGAGGCGAAATCAATTTAGTTATTACAAGACGGAGGAGGAAAGGGAAGCAATAAATGTAATACCGAAGGAAAGTATATTGAATTATAAAATTTCCTACAATAATATTAGCAATTTGAATTCACACATCTTATTTTTATACACAAAGGATAAGACATATACATTCAAGTTTTTAAGTGGTAATTCAGATGATTCTTCAATAGTTAAAAAATGGGCGTTGGCCCTTGATCAATTCCTAGATAATAATTTTTATGAAGAAGAAGATTCTACGGATAAGAAAATAATTGAAAGAATAAGCCTGAATAGTTCACCACAACCTAATATTGAGGAAGAAGAACATGAAGATGATTTTAATGATATTGTAACAATAAGTAATGGAATAACGACAAAAGAAACCATTGAAAATAATGAAAATTCACCAATTATAAAAAACTCTATTACACAGTTTGAATCGGATCCTGACAAATCATTTTTTGAAACATTTGATCCATATAATAAGCCACATATAATATTCACAACATTATTATATGTTCACGTCAAGAGCAGATTTAATAGGACAAAATGGAAACATTTAAAATGCGAATTATCTAATAGATTTTTAAACATATATTCAATCAAGAGTAATAAACTTAAAAAATCTTTTGATCTAGATTCCATTATAGATTGTATTGAACTTAATTCCGACAAATTTTTATTTGCATTAATTACCACAATTGAAAGAATTGAATTCAAAGCCTTAAATGATGAAGAAATGATCGAATGGATAATTAATTTCAAAAGTGCTGTATTAATTAGAACAAAGTATAAGCAACACTAATAACCGTTTCAAGCAATGTATCGAGTCGTAGCTGACCTAGAAAGAGGCACATATATAAAAATATTCCATATAGAATTATGTAACTAATAATAAAACGAAGATAATATATTCTTCTATGCAGTTTTTTGATGTATTTGATTTTTTTTAAAAAACCTTAAAAAACTCTATTATGTTTTTTATATTGTTTTGATATTACGTTAAAAATAAATTAATTATTTAAGCGATGAGCTTAAAAGCATTTTATATAATTACTAAAGTATCTGAACTTAAAATGGAAACAAAACTTGTTATCCATTAATGTATAGATAATCTTCAAGTTGAGATTGATATGAGGATATAACCTAGAGCTTATTCTGAATTAATAATATGAAAGATATTCAATTACCTGAATATACACTTAGACTACATAATGTACAAATTACGAGCTTACAAACAATCAATGACGCTAAATGTTTTAAAGCACCTGTATTGGTATCTTCCGATGTAGAGGGAAAAATTATATTTTGGGATTTAGTTAGTAGAAGATCAGTCTTTGTATATATAATTGACAAATCACCTCATATTGTTTCGATAGAGTATATTGCAAATTACAAACTATATGCAATTCTTTCAAAAGATCACAAATTAAGAATTTTTAGATTTGTTATAAATCATGAAGTTTCTTCCAAAAATGAATTTCAATATTCATTTCAAATTGCATTCGAATGTCCTGTTAATACATTAAATTTCGCAAATTTTGCAATTCAGAAGCTTGATACTGAGGGCAAAAAGTTTAGACTTATATGCTCTAACACTCAAGATCCGGAAGGTATTGATATATATGAATTCTACTTAAACGAAATCAATTCATTAAAACGTATAAAAAAAAATTTAAATTTCTTTAATATTGTTAATGAGGCACTTAACGACTCTGAATTATTCAAGTTTGATAAATTAGGGATAGTTATGAAGTTTGTTCAATTTCAAGATAATATAATAGTAGTGGGGTATGAAAGTGGATTAATTATAGGATTTAAGATACTTGATAATGCACGATATTCACACAAGGGTCAAATTATAAAAGATTCATCAGCTTTATCAAATAATTTTAGTGAAAAATATGAAGAGGTAAATAAAACTTCTTCAACTATTATTGAAATCTTATATATCTCTAAACTTCATTATCCAGATCCTATATTAAACATGGAAATTGATACAGATTCAAATGAAATACTTACAGTTTACAGTGTTTCTGTTAGTAGTAAAATTGGTATCCATAATATTGAGGTTGAAAGGATAAATAGTGGCGATTTAAATGTTAAAAGTTTTTATATGGATACTGATAAATCTATTGTGATGAGGAAAAATTTTTCCATAAGTTCGAAATATGTAGATGTGGGTTATGAAAAGATTGGATTAATACAGAAGAGTAAAAATTGTTTAATTATCGGAACTTGGAATGGTTTGACATTATTACTCGATAGAGAATATAAGTTGATCAAGAAAATTTTTCGTACTAAAAGTAATTTATTAGTAAATGAATCTCCTATAGGAAACATTCAGAAGCAAGAAAAAGATGAGAAGAAAATATATAAAGTGACTTCAATTGCTGATCTTGACGTTTCTCAACCACGCCAAAAAGCTGAGGAAAATAAAAATTTGGAATATAATTCAAAAACTATTGGAGGCAGGAGAAGGCTTCTTGCAATTTTACAATATTCTTGGGTATTCATTGGTTACGATGATGGTTGTATTACTATTCACAAAATATAATATTACAAATCATATATGCATTGTAATGAGTTTATGCAAATCTATTTCTATATAATTAATATTAAATTGATATATTTTATGAGAAATTAAAGTTACCTGCTTAAGAAGCTCATCAAGGTATTCCCAGAATCATGTTCTTTATGATTTGAAGAGCTGTGTACCAACTTATCTTTTTCCACAATATCTCTTATTAACATACTTAATGCTACATCAACGTTACAATCATCCATATTATCAACAGCAACAAACCCACACTTCCATTTCGTAGCTAATGCTCGACCCCACTCAACCAAAACAGGACTAGCTAATTTATCATTTAAATGTGTACATACAATAATAATAGGTGGAGGAGCATCCGGCGAAGAAGGTTCAATCTCAATAGAAGGAAGTTCAGTTTTAAATTCTCTTAATTGTTGTAGTTTTTCTGTTCTTTCCTTTTCAGTTTTCCACATATTCTTCAAACTATAACCCAACGAGTAAACATCTTGCTCTTTACCTTTTTCCCAGCCTTTCTGATAATTTCTAAATTCTGCCCAGGCATCCAGCATTGATGATCTAATAACTTCTAGCAAAGAAAATCCTCCATCCGATTTCTTCGTAAACGACGACGACGATTGGTATTTGTCATCAATACCACCATTATTTGGATTTCTATCCTGTGAATCATTAAGATGAGCCTGCATCTGCGCTTTTCTATCATATTTATCATCATCTCCATAAATAGGTGGTTCAATATTATGAGATAATTCGGGGACTGCGCTATAAGTAAATATATATCCATCAATTTTACCATTTAACTCCGCAGCTCCTGATGCAACTAATAGTGAGGTTGTCGAGACTGCTCTTCTTGGTTCGTCAGCCAGGCCATGCAGAATATTTTTGCCCAAATTTCTAAATAATGAAACCTCTAAAAAAGGAACAACCATTTCAGGTTTAAAACCTGGAGTATCTATAATGTCAATTAAAATTGGAGTGAAATTTGGAGGTATATAATTTCTTGGAATTTTAACAGATTCTTCAACCTCTTTAACTCTCTCGATATTTTGTAAGTTCCTCTTCGTATATTTATATTTATTTTTAACTGTACTGAAGTACTGTGATTTTGCATCTTTGCTGCTATATATTGATTGTCTATTATTAGCATTTCCAGAAGTTTCTTCACAAAGATAAAGTTTGCTTTCTGTTATATATTTATAGTACTTGGTATCTTTCTCAACAATATCAAAAGCCCTTGAACTATTATTTGATCTGGACTTATTTTGATTTTTAACATTATTGAAATCATTTATAAAAGATTGGAATGTCAGTGGAGATAATAAAACATATGGAGATATCTGTGGAGATTTAAAAATCGGCTCTATGGTTTGAGAATTTGGAGTTCTCATTATTAACCTTTCATGGTTTTGAGAATCCAATAATGTCTTCGATAATTTTGAATTAGGGATATAATCGAAAAGCCAATTATTCTGACTCCTGGTTGGATAATGTGCTTCATGAACCATATTAACAGTTAATCTGGAGACAAATGATGTTTTACCGGTAGAATCGCCACCTAGTACAGCTATTCTGATCGGAAATTGTTCTGTCATAGCTTACTGGTTTTCTAGGAATTTCTATAAAGCAACAACTCAACCCGGAAATGAAAACAACAACAATAAAATATCCTATTATATTTTAAACTCTCACTATCAAATATTAATGGAACGAAATGAAAATGTATCCAAGCAAATAAAACTGCAAATAAAATTCACTTTATTTATTTTTAATTAACAAAACTGCTTGTGTTTCCAAAATTGCATATTCAATTAACTCAAGGGGACGCAAACCAAAATGGATGTCTCTCAATAGCATGCTGCAATTATTCATAAAAATATGTTTCCAGTGAAAAATGACAATAATACAATATAAACTCTACATTTCTAAAATATAGAGTATAAATCTGATTAATTAATATGTAACTTTCTTTATGTATTAATAACCCATTGCATGTTTTGAAAAATATTAAATATAGCCACCTGACTATAATAACTGTTTTTCGTTTATTGTTAGTCACATGATTCGTATTTGCGTATGAAATGACTAGTTTTTTTTTCTGTTGCAGCCAAAGGTTGGTAAAAAAAATAAAACTCCTAAGAAATTGAAATATTTAAGTTAAGTTTCAATAATTATTATAAAATAGCAGATACTTTTCTTATTATATCCAAATTGTATCAAATTGAATTCAATTTATATCTTCAATTAGGTTACTTGTTTCATAACGTTGTTATTATAACATAGTCATTGAAAATACGATATATTGATTTTACTTTCAAGTTCGTGACAACTAGCCATTATATTACGCCACTTTCAATTTAGGTATCTTTTTCAAAGGTCTTAGAAGTCTGCAAATATCTAATTGAGAATTCAAGTGAGTTTTCAATAATTGCAAAGAGATAGCGATAATTCAGTAAGATAAAACATAATAACAATTTGTTTATATACAAGCAATAGAAAAAGCAAAAATGGTTTTGTCTGATAAAGAATTATTCGAATTGAACAAGAAAGCCGTAACTGAGGGATTTAAAGTGAAACCAAGATTGAATTACAATACAGTAAGTGGTGTCAATGGTCCTTTGGTTATCTTGGAGAAGGTCAAGTTTCCAAGATATAATGAAATTGTCAATTTAACTTTACCAGATGGTACAATTAGACAAGGTCAAGTTTTAGAAGTAAGAGGTGATAGAGCAATTGTCCAAGTTTTTGAAGGTACTTCTGGTATCGATGTTAAGAAAACTACTGTCGAATTTACTGGTGAAAACTTAAAAATTCCAGTTTCGGAAGATACTTTAGGTAGAATCTTCAACGGTTCAGGTAAACCAATCGATAATGGTCCAAAAGTTTTTGCTGAAGACTATTTAGATATTAACGGATCTCCAATTAATCCATATGCTCGTATTTACCCTGAAGAAATGATATCCACCGGTATTTCTACTATTGATACTATGAATTCTATTGCTCGTGGTCAAAAGATTCCTATTTTTTCTGCATCAGGTCTACCACATAATGAAATTGCTGCACAGATTTGTAGACAAGCTGGTTTAGTTAGACCAACTAAGGATGTTCATGATGGTCATGAAGAAAATTTCTCTATTGTATTTGCCGCTATGGGTGTCAATTTAGAAACCGCTAGATTTTTCAAACAAGATTTTGAAGAAAATGGTTCTTTAGAAAGAACATCTTTATTCTTAAACTTGGCTAATGATCCTACAATTGAAAGAATTATTACCCCAAGATTGGCTTTAACTACGGCTGAGTATTTAGCTTATCAAACGGAAAGACATGTTTTAACAATTTTAACTGATATGTCATCGTATGCTGATGCCTTAAGAGAAGTTTCTGCTGCAAGAGAAGAAGTTCCAGGGAGAAGAGGTTACCCAGGTTATATGTATACCGATTTATCAACAATCTATGAAAGAGCTGGTAGAGTTGAAGGCCGTAATGGTTCGATTACTCAAGTTCCTATTTTAACCATGCCAAATGATGATATCACACACCCAATTCCAGATTTAACCGGTTATATTACCGAAGGTCAAATTTTCGTTGATAGACAATTACATAATAAGGGTATTTACCCTCCAATTAATGTCTTACCATCGCTAAGTAGATTAATGAAGAGTGCTATTGGTGAAGGTATGACCAGAAAGGATCATGGTGATGTGTCCAACCAATTATATGCTAAATATGCCATTGGTAGAGATGCTGCTGCTATGAAAGCAGTTGTTGGTGAAGAAGCATTATCTATGGAAGACAAGCTATCATTGGAATTTTTAGAAAAATTCGAAAAGACATTTGTATCTCAAGGGTCATATGAAGACAGAACTGTTTTTGAAAGTTTAGACCAAGCATGGAGCTTGCTAAGAATATATCCAAAGGAAATGTTAAACAGAATTTCGCCAAAAATTCTAGATGAATTTTATGATAGATCAAGAGATGAGGAAGAAGAAAAAGAGGAAACCCAAGACCCAGATGTTCGTCCATCTCAACCTGAGGAATCTCTAATTTAACGCAAATCAACCATCACTACAATTAAATGTATACTATACAGATAAATAAATATAGAAAAAATACAATATCAACAACAGCAACCAACAAGCTAAACCACAATATATATACTAGTATACACCCATAGCATAAAAAAGCCATTAAAAATGTTGATTATAGAATCAAAGTTATTAGTTATTATAATTATGTCGAATATTTATACAATTTTATATGTCTACCGATCTACTTATGCAATCTACTTTTAAAAAGATAAAGAAACCGTAAGCATTATCAATTGGGAAAAACACAGGATCTACGCCTGGATGCACATCAATATGCTAAACTGCTCAGCAGCTAAGTGATTATAATTCGTACATTGATGCATCGTAACCTGTTTCAAAAAACATCAACAAAATACCAGAGATGATGAAAAATGATGCAATCGATCTTAATAAAAAGACTGAATCAAAGTTAACTAATTTATTTTGCTGTGACATATTGAGAATGGGTATTTAAGAACCTAGAAATGTTTCTGATGAACTTTTTGTCTTATTATCCAATTCCAGCTGACAGAACGAACAAGAAGCATCGATTGAACAACCAACTAAAATATATATATATATATATATATATATATATATATATACATTTCAATAACATTTTTCACTACCATTTATTTCTTATAGTTTTTCAGAATACCGGCTCTAAGCAAAGACAATCCACCTTGATAGCTTTGCTGCGGCAATTGTTGTTTTAACGCCGAAAAAAAAAGAGATCATTGGATAACAATTTATTTAAGAATGCACGCACAACCAATTGTGTTTGCTGTCAAGAGTTTGACAGCAAATGATGTCAACCTTGAAATATAACTAACTGCCAGTTTTTTCACTGCCCTGACGGGAAAAACTACAAACACTGCTGTCGAAGTGCACAGAACCAGAATAGCGTGTTCTGGGTCTACTGACCTTTGCTGGCACACCACCGTGCAATGTCTGAGATGTCGCAGTTTGGTGCAGAAAACAAAGGGCTACTTATTACATGTGACCTCGTTGCTGCTTCTGGCACGTCCGGCCTACTGCGTCAACCAAGCCGCCGCCGGATAACAACTTGCACTGTCGCTTAAAAAGTCTCTCTCGGCTGTGTCTGCTTTTGTTTTTCTCCAAACTGTTCTTTTCTTCAAGACCGACAAAGAATCTGCCTCTATGCACTAACAACACAGCCATTAAAGGTCACTTGACCTTTAATGGCTGCTAGAATGCAATTCAACTGCATATATGATCAAAGAAGGAATATCTTATCGTTCACAGTTAGACCGACAATTCAATCTTGTTTAACGACCATGTTCTGATGATGCTCTCGACTGTATTAAAGGTATGCCCGCTAGTCGACGGAGTTGTCTTCCTGAGCGTGATTCCTTCTTGGCCGCCAGTGTTTTTCAAGCATCTGAAAAAAGAAAACTGAAAATATAAAAAATGTAAATTTCAGTATGGATAGTTTACTTGCTAGCAGTTACGCTATCCATATGAACAAAAGAGTTATTTTAACTTCACTGGTATATGTATCCATGTATATTGAAGGTATAGAAGGAGAGCCGTTGTAGATACCCAGAACTAACAGAGTGCAGAAATGTCCAAACAAGCCGTGAGAGATGCAGCCAGCAATATGATAAAGGTGCTTCAAAAGTTCCCAAATGAGCGTATCAAACATGTCATTTCCTTCAAAGACGTACAAATTCAAAGATTCGAGCAGGTATTAGGGTCAAAGACAAGTAAAATTTCCGAAGCTCAAAAACCATCTATCGCTGAAATCAAGGATATCATTAACAGAACTTCGGGTCCATTGGGTTTAAACAAGGATTTATTAAAGAAAATCCAGTCTTCTTTACCACAAGAGGAATTCAGCGATGTTTCTATTAACGAGCAGATCAAGGCTTTGAACAATTTAACAAGCAATAAGTTCAAAAATTACTATCTTGTTGGTGACAAGATATACAGACCTGCTGGTAACCCAAATTACTACCAAAGATTACTGGATGAATTAGAGGGTAAGAGAAAAGAGAGTCTGTTAACAGCTTTTAGAACAGTCGTATTTGGAAAATAAGGCTACAAGCTGTTGAATGATCTCCCCCATTTTTAGCGTATATCTCTAAATAGATACACATACATATTCAACACATAAATTGCATGTAAATAAATAAAATAATCAAGAGATATTTAAAACGTATAGGAGTTCAATTTATTGACAATAAATGACAGTTGAACAGCTATAACAAAAATAATTTCCCTTAGTTCCAATCCAATTCTTTACTTAGCAAGCATTTTCAGTATATATCCCAATTTTGAGACTTGTCATCATAGGGTCACACAATCAACGAATCACATCTAAACACTATATTTTTAAAACACGATTTATTTTTTATTATTACTGAAATAAGCTAAATATGGACTATACAAAAGATTAAAATATTTAAAAATTGAAATAGAGCAAGTCAAACTTATTTAGCAGCCTTTTGAGCAGCCTTGGTGACCTTACCAGCCTTGTCAGTCTTGACAACGGACTTGATGACACCGACAGCAACGGTTTGTCTCATATCTCTGACAGCGAATCTACCTAATGGTGGGTAGTCAGTGAAAGCTTCAACACACATTGGCTTAGATGGAACAAATTTGACTAAAGCAGCGTCACCAGATTTTAAGAATTTTGGAGAGTCTTCTAATTTCTTACCGGATCTTCTGTCGTTCTTTTCTAATAATTCATCGAATCTACAAGCAATG